>CABHPQ010174164.1:0-58808 GCA_902168405.1 Peromyscus aztecus | reverse complement strand
TATATTTTCATGAACTTACCCATCAACAAAAGCTAAAAAGTTCAAGACAGAATAAGAACAAGAAAAGTAATTAGATTTACATCTTCTTTCATATCTCTTGTCCATTACCTATTATCAGTCATTCCTTATCCCCTAATCACTATGATTATATATGTTTTTGGCTAGGTTCCTTAAATGGGAGAGATGTGGCTTCTTTCTGACACTGTTTTATGTCATTAATAACATACATTCTAAGTCCATCCATTTTCCCACAAGTTTTGTGATTTAATTTTTCTTTAGAGCTGGATAGTATTACACATGCATACACACACACATTTCATTATCCATTCATATGTTTTTAAACATACAGCTTGATTCCAGTTCTTTGCTATAGTGACTAAGATAGCAAGAAAGAGTAAAATAAAAATTATATAAAAAAGTTAAGTTTAACAAAAGACAGAAATTTCATGAAGTAGTGGGATTTACAGATATTTTTGTAATTCCTAACATATAATTTCAATTCTTAAAGAGCTCATTTGTTTTCAACATGTAAATACAGAATGTCTATATGTATACAGACATACATACTCATGTAGGCACACATGATATAAGCATAGAAGGAGAACAATTTGAGAGGAGACAGGGACAGCTGGGATAAAAGAATGCAATGGGGACTGAATATGGCCCACATTCCTAATAATATACTTGAACATTAGTATTATGAAGCAATTTACAGTTTAGACAACAAATACACACACACACACACACACACACACACACACACACACACACACATATAATTTGGGTTTTTGAGACAGGGTTTCTCTGTGTAGTCCTGACTGTCCTGGAAATCATTCTGTAGACCAGGCTGATCTCAAATTCATAGAGATCCTCCTGATTCTGCTTCCCAAGTGCTGGGATTAAAGGGATGCACCACCACCACCCAGTTACAGATTGATTTTTGTTTTATGGGTATTGGTGTTTTACCTGCATGTATGTGTCTATGTGCTCCACATGGATAGAGTGCTCACAGAACCCAGAAGTGGATGTAGGATACCCTGGAATTGGAGTTGCAGATAGTTGTGAGCTGTCATGTGGGTGTTGGGTATTGAACCCAGGTCCTCTGCAACAGCAGTCAGCACTCTTAACCACTGAGCCATCTCTCCAGAGCTAATTTTTTTTAAGAAGGCACCAAAAGTTGAAATAAAACTGTAGTATTCCTATTTGTTCCTATTACAAATAAAAGTAGAATATCCTGAGTCAAGGTCAATATTTCTTAGAGAGAAATATTTTCTTTCTGGGTTCAATTGCTTCTTTCTCATCTAAATAAATTTTTGTTAAATTATGATCTTGAGTTTAAAAATGATAATCATAGTCTGTAACATATCCCTAACCATTAGATAACAATTTGTGAATAGGCCTTGGGTTTGGGTTAAGAACTTCACAACGTTTAAGTAAGGGGAGGATTGCAGACATTAAGAGTCGCAAGCGCCATTTGCATGGGGTCACAACTATGGTCGTGACCAACAGCAGACAGCATTTTCAAGGTGGCTTCTCTTCCCCTGTGCTTTTCTGACTTAATTACCACCCCCAGAAGAGATACTTCAAGAAAGCATTCGCTACCAAGAAGAAGAGAAAGAAAAGTGTGTGTGTGTGTGTGTGTGTGTGTGTGTGTGTGTGTGTGTTCTATCTGTCTGTCTGTCTGTCTGAGGCAGGTTTGCCCTTCAATACAGTGATCTATTTCTTCATGGACAGCCCACTACTTGGTGCAGAGAGAAAGGACCACCAAGAAACATGGAGATAAATTAAATTACTAAACTCCTGAGTTATTCAAAGGACTTGTTCGAAGTTTTTTGTTTTGTTTTGCTTTGTTTTTAAATCTACTCAATTCAGACAACAGCAAACAAAACAAGAACTATTGTGTGTCCTGGCATGAATTTGCCATCTCCTGAACCAAAGGCATTTCTGACCCAGGGATCAAGGTCAAGAGCTCATCATCTTGCTCATACTGTCACAGACTGGCTCACAGGAAATGTCTCCACTTTTTTCTCTCCATGTATATGATTATTATACCTCACCACTTAACTAATTTCTGCTCCCCCAGCATTATAATTGACTAGCTATTGTCATTTGTCCTGTGCAAAAGAAGTTTCTCAAACTAGGAAGTTTAAAACTAGCAAACGAGAGCAACAGAATTCTTCAGATGAAATTCTGAGAAGCACAGGATTCTGCATGGAGCCTTGGGGGATAGATTCTGGAGGTTCTAGAGCCCTACCTCTTGACTACCTCCTCCTTCTTGACACCTCCTCCAACAGCCCCTATGAGATTCTGCAATAATTTTTTTTTAATCTCTGAATTAGACATCAAGAAGAAACTCCCCTCAAGGGATTTCACCTGTCAGTGAAAAACCTCTAATTTAAACAGCAAAAAGACAAATCCTTGTGAATTTTTATTTCTCTGGATAATTAATTCTGTAGCTCAATCAATCAGCCTCTATCCCAAATCTTGTAAGATAACTTGGTTTTTCTTCCCTGAGTTGTTGATTGACTGGAGAGCAAAGCCAAAGCGTTGCAGTTTGTACCACAGAGCTGACCCTCCAGAGTGGAAAAAAACATGCATATCTTCATACATGTCATTCTTTCCCATTCCCACAAATGCACCCTTTCTCTTCTGGTCTTTATGTCATGTTTCTTTTAGGTGATCAGTCTCAGTAGGGTTTCTTGCCTACATAATTTTCATCTCTAAATGTAGCAAGAGACTGTTTAAATACAAGCTATTACTATTACTTGGTAACCACTGCTAAATAGGGTCAGTACCAAAGAGTTGTATTTGAAATACCGTCTTGAAAGCACAGAGGTGTTTTGTTTGTTTTGCATCTGTAAATTGTGCATAGCCTTCCCCCACCCATTAGGGAGGGGCTGCTAGACAGATGATGTCTGTTGCCAAGCAAACAAATCTGCCTCACTCTTAAAAGGCGCCTCCTGCTATTATTGCATCACAATGCATATGAAACAGATGTAATAACAAGTTTCCACTTTCCCAATGATGTGCCAACTACATGTCCATGGTAACTAGCAACAACAGATAGGCACTGAGTGGTAGGTACTAGAGACATTAAAAATGAGGACCAACAGACACTGTTCCTTCCCTAGTGGAGACTGCAGCCAGGGCAAGAAGGGTAGACATGGTGTACTGGAGTGTGTGTTTGGACGTGTGTGCAAATAACAATTCTCAATAACAGATCATTGAAACAATATCCGTAGAATGACTCCCAAGCAGGTGGGAAAAGGCAAGAAACATTGAGAGCTCTGAGAATGGGAAGCACAGCAGTCAGTGGAGGGCACGCGTAACCAAGCTTGTGTGCCTGTGGGAAAAGGAAGGAGTGTGCCAAAAACCAGACCCAGAAGGCAGGCCGGAAAGGAATATTCTTAACGTGAGGAAAAGTTAAATGCTCCTGAAGGGGGCAAATTCTAAAGCCACTTCTCTTATTAGTCCACATGCAATGGGATTCCTTTCCTTCATAGCCAGATAGCAGAGCTAAGGCCCCTCTATCCTGAAGGTGGGAGGTCCTGTTGATTGACAGGTATTCACTGGCGAGTCACAGTCAGTCATTCCTGACAATTCCAGGTTATTATTCCATGTAGTGGAGCAGTGAATTCAATGGTTAGAAAAGGGATGGGGAGAGCCTGAGAAAGGACGTTAGGCGCCCAGAGAAAAGCCGCCTCCATGAAACAGGAAGTCTTTTCTCCTGTCAGAGCATCATCCATCACACCAGGGGAAACGGCGGGGACGTAACCTACTACTTCTTAATAGGCTTCTGCACAGAGAGCGGCTTTGAAGCAGCAGCTGCCCACAGTAAATTTCACTGACCCTTAGAGCCTTTCTTCGAGTTTTCCAACTGTTTTGTCTCCTGAGCCGCAGCTCAGTGTTGGGTCCAAGTCACAGCACCTGACTAAACTAAGGAGCCTGCCCGATGAGAATGGAAAGTGTTCCGTGATGTTGTCTTTTCTGAGCTACCCCAACAGTGAGACATGATGCCATTCCATCTGGCCATAAAATGTATTCTTTCCCAGGGAGAAGAAGCTCAGCAAGGGATTTGTATTTTAAGGTCTAGTGTTTTACTGTACACATATCAAAGAACGTACAGTGAAATAGAGTCCAATTCCTACATAATGCGGTCAAGGAGCCAGGTCTTCTCCATAAAGCAGAATTAACAAGTCAAAATAAGATCATAGGCCTTTAGAGGTCACCTAAGCTTTAATTTCTCTTTGAAGTTTCAGAGACATGAAAACCAAAGGCTGGTGTTAGAAATGAGCAAAGCGGAAACTCTGAAAATACATTTGAAGATTCGGGTTTCAACATTTTAAATACTTTTCACAACAATTCCAGTTAAGTTAGAAACTATAACTAACGTCTACGTGCCAAGCCAACATGAATTGTTCACATAAATAAAGATGTTGCATTTGATGCCTAAGGTTGATCTCCAAGATTCTCTGCTAGTTAGGCTATGGATCGGGGCTTTTCTAAGAGCAGGGGAAGACTTGCTAGGCTCTTCCCACTTTATATTAGAGCCTGTGTGGGCTACAGAACTTCATGAAACCGAAGACTGCAGTCTACCTGACATGTGAATGTCTGAACCCACGCTGTGGTTTTATTTCTTCTGAGAGGAATATCAGGGAAAAAGAAAACCTTGAAGAACATTCTCTTTTATACTTTGTTTCTTCTGCTCCAAGCAGAGGAGAGAAGGAAAGTTCTGGTGGTCTATGCTTTCTTACATGAAATATGTTAGGACCTTGGAGCAAGGCTTCAGAGTCTATTGTCTCTGCTAGCCTTCCACAAGGATCAAAATAAACTCTTATAAAACTGTCAAGATTAAGTATTAGTTTAATGGACTCATCTTCTTGGATTCCACTCATTTTCCTTAGCCATGAAACTTCTGGGAGGAAAAAAAAATAGGATGTATCAACGATGGTTTTATTATGACGAGAAATTCCTAGGATATAGCTGATGTTGGGATTGTAATCATCACTGTACTGTTTATCACAGAGATCATAGGCTGGGCAGTTTTTTTGTTTGTTTGTTTTTTGTTTTTGTTTTTGTTTTTAATCTTCTCTCCTTGAGGTGTGGCTCCTGTGTCTAAGACAGCATGTTCTGAATAGGTGCTTAAGAAACATAGGTTGAACCAGGAGGGGTGGTACACACCTTTTGTTCCAGCACTTTGGGAACCAGAGGAAGGCAGATTTTTAGAGAATTTCAAGCCAACAAGGACTACATAGTAAGACCCAGCCAAAACAAAAACAAACAAGAAAAAAATAAGAAAAAGAAACATTGGTTTATGGGATCATAAATCCTGAAGGAATAGATGAGCCACAAATCATAATTTTCTAGTACATGCACAAAAATTCACCAAATGGAGGTTATGTCATGCATGTGTATACCTTTATACCAACTTCAAAGTAAAGGAAACCTCCAATTAATTTTATATTTTAATTGCTAGTATAATAAAACCAACTAATTATGAACTAATTATGTACCAATAGCAAGAAGAAATTAAGCCAATAATTACCAGTAATAACTGAAGAATAGCATTACTAATTAGTACTTTAGTCGCAAAGGTTGAGTCTAAGAAAGAATAAAATAATAAGCCAGTTTATGGCAAAGAAAAAAACAGGAGGGCTCAGCACTGACTGCTAAGATTCAAGAGGGTTTTTATTCCAAGCCTGCATAGGCCGAACCATTTGAAGTGGCCGAGCTTGTTTCAGTCATCAACTACTTTCGGTTTCCTGTAACTCAACCCAGTATCTTCACTTAGGTATCTTCCTGCTGATTTAGAAGAAAAGGTAGTAAGTTGCTAATGTTTAGGAATATTACTGTTCAGTTCTTTGAAGATATCGTAAAAGAAATTCTGGAGTTCAGGATATAGCTCAGTAAGCAGAGCTCCTGCCTATATTTTAAAGGTAGTGGGTTCAATTCCCAGTACCATCCCCCTTAAGAGAAATTCTTAAAATGCCCAGTATCTTTGCAGTTTTACTCTTTGTATTTATATATTATTTGCATTTTTAAATATCCATGCATTGAATGTATTCAATTGGCTCCTGCCCAAAGGGATTCAGAGACCTTGTAGCAGAGGAGATAAATACATAAGCAAATGAAGCTCTTCAAGATTGCTTGTTTGATTGGTTTTTTGTTTGTTTGTTTGTTTGTTTGTTTTTGTTTGACATGATTTCTTCATACAGCACAGGCTGGTCTTCCTGTTTTGGCATCCCGGTGCTGAGATTTCAGTAACATGCCGATAGAGTCAAGGGAGATTTTTTTACAGCTAAAGTAAAATGAAGCTCAGGAGCTGATACAAACTGATGAGCTTTCTGAGTGCCTACTCCATTTGTCAATTATCACAGCAGAGGCAACAGCAGGCTTCTGAGTGATTCATTTCTGTGTTCTTGACCCAAGTAGAAGTCTTATTTGAAGATGGGGGAGTTATGGGTCTCATACTACTACAAAGAAATAAAATACTGTTTATGATTTTTAAGTTATAGAAAAGACACAAGGTTGGGTGTGGTTAAGTCAGCACTCCAGAAGCTATGGCTAGACAATATTGAGCTTAGAGCCAGCCTGGGTTACATGTGAGACCACATCTCAAAAAAGAATAAAAATACACAACACACACATACACAAATGGGGATTTGGGAGATTAATTTTAATCGTGTGTATATAACTAGAACACATATATCTTCATTTATCAAGCAGCAAGCATGTATAAATATCATGCTGGTAAAATAGAGAATATAAAAGTAATTAAGATACTGGTCCTAACCATCATGGATATTAAATTTCAACCGAAAGAAAAAAGTGAATATGACAAATTACAAGGTAAGACATTTGTTCACAGACAAGAGGACAAAGAGAGTGAAGACTGACCGGACAGCATGTTTGTGGGGGACAAGATAGCATTACCAAAGGTGGCTTTATGGAGAAAACGTATTTGAGCATGCTCAAAGTAGTCAACAGGAGAGGGAGAGTCAGAGTTCAGAGCAAACAGCATGGGCTTGGGGTTGGGGTTGGAGGGACAGGAAGGACTAGAGGAGCACAGTAAATCAGGGAAATCCAAAAATGCCAGCAAGATAGGGTTACAGACACTGGCATGCGGGAAGAGGAGGGAGATCCACTGGGGAGAAAATATAGAAGAGTGTATTCACTAAAGAGCCAAATGCATTCTTCAGGCAATAAAGAAGCACTAAATATGTGGGAGCATAAATTTAAAAAAACTATTAAATCTATATTTCCTGTATTTGAGGAAGAAAAATCCAGCAGCTATGTGTAAAATAGATTGAGAGTGGGAAGGCCCAGGGACCTGGATGGTATTTGAGGTGGGAATGTGGTCTTGATGGGAGACAAATTATAGTTCCTGGAACATGGAGGGGGAGAAAAGTGGTGAAAGGTGCCTTGAACATGGAACTCGTGTGTGTGTGTGTGTGTGTGTGTGTGTGTGTGTGTGTGTGTGTGTGTGATAGCACAGGCTGACTCATGGAGTGTGGTGACCAGTTTAACGTACAACAAGAGGAGGTAGACAGTGAGGAACATGCCGAGGTTTCAGAAGAGGATGAAGTGGTTCAATGAGGGGGAAATGGGGATGGATGCGTTCATTGTGCTCGAGGGACATATGGAAAAGGTGTTCGCAGGAGTGAGGAAGAGAAACCCAGCTCAGAAGACAGGTAAGAGCCCATTCTGAAGCCAGTCTTCTACGGCTGAAAACTGGTTTTCAGTTTATTGGTTCAGGAAACATTAGATTAAGATGGAGGAAAGTTTTTATTGGGAAAAATTCAACTTAAAGGACAATGAATTATAGTATCAATCTAAACTCAATTTAATTTGATTGTAAAATAAAATTGAAAGATCTAAGGACGGAAAATAAAAAGAGAGATGTGCTTTAAGCTCACAAGGAAAAGGAAGAAAATAGGAAAAGATAGTTGAGGGTCTAACTGGGGCAAAAGAAAAAGTTAGACAGGTTTAATTTTCAAAACAAAATTGTACAAGGATGCAGCCAAATATGTCACACTAAGGAAGAAAATAGTTTCAAATGGTGAGTCTATTTTGGTAGGGTCTGGCAAAATGGCTCAGCAGGTGAAGGACTTGTTGACAACCCCAGCAGCCTGAGCTCAGTCTCCAGAACCTTCATGCTGGAAGAAGAGAGCTGCCTCCTCTGATTTCCACACATGCTGTGTCACGTATGTGTTCATGCATGATCACACGGGCACACACACATATGCACACACATACACACACATTTCTTAATGTATTTTTTAAAGAAAAGACTATTTGAAGAGCTCTATACATTTTAGTTTCTAAATTTTCATTGAAGAAACATTAATAAAAACATTGTAGTAAGAGGATTTTACAGACTCCAGAAGAAATGATTGGAAGTGAACTAAAAGGATGTTGGGATGGGCTCCTTAGAGGAATGGGAGGAGATCTGGCTTTCCAGTGTTACATAAACTAATCACCGGTATTTAAGGTTTACTGATCTTGATAATCCTAACTCCTAGAATGACTGAGATGCTAACAGACATGCTCCAGCACTGTTTCCACACACAGTGTGTAGCTGCCTTTTCTTGTCAGAAATGTGAGTCATGCTTTCTCTGAACATCCCTTCCACTCCTCTGCAGGTACAAAGACCTTTGTTTTGACAAGACTTGAAGATTTGAGACTTCACCTTAAAGGAATAAGATTCAATAGCCAGGTCTGGGGCACACACGGGTGATCCACGCACATGGGAGGTAAAGGCAGGGGATCAGGTGTTCACAACGACCCTCTGTTAAACAGCAAGTTCTAAGTTTGAGGCCAGTTGGGGATATATGAGACCTTGTCTCCAAAAAACAAGCAAGAAAGCAAAAACAAACAAAAACAGTAGTCTTGTACATTTCCTTTTTAACCTAGAAACTTTGGGTGGTTGCCAAATAATATAAAAGCTTGTATTTTCTGAGCTATCAAATATTTTGCTGTAAAAATATTCTAGAACAATGGACTGATCTAATGGCTAATTTTTAAAGACTACAAATAGTTATCAATAGCTACCTAACACTTGGTCATCTGATGCAATAAAGGATGCGCACGGACCAGTGTGCATGAATGCCTGCCTGCTGCCTGCAGCTCAGTCTTTCCACAGCTACAGACTGAAGGCAACAGACCTCTGAGGCCAGACTAAGCAAATTGGGAATATACAGAAAGGGAAGGGACATGCTAATGGATGCTTAAATACACTCTAGTTTCTTTAGGAAAGCTTAACGAGAAAATTACATATTTTTCTTTTGTAAAGGGGTATAGACAAAGATTACAAATCTTTGATAATCACTATGCCTTGATACATACATATTTAATGTTACAAGTATGAAGCTAGATTTTTTTTTTTTTAGTCTGAAAAATCTATTATATAAAACAAAATAAGCTCAAAGACAATATCTGGGTAGATTTACACACACACACACACACACAAACACACACACACACACACAAATAAATAAAAAAAGAGAAGAAAAGAAAATAAAAACTACAACAAAACTCAAACCAGATGCAAACAACAAGAAGTAGTGTAACGAAAGACAACGAACTGTGGACCTACATTTGGGAGGAAGAGATTGCACAACTACCTTACATTTGAGCTTAGAAATGATCAAGGTGGGTCCGACTCCTTGACCCAGAATACAGTGATGATGGCGGCGGCATCGATGGTGATGATGAAACGGTGATGACAACCGCCATTTTTAAAGACTTTGCTAGGCACACAATCTCACTTTATCCTAAGAAGAAAATATTTTGATTATCTTCATTATTTCATAAAGGAGGAAACTGAAGGCTCCTGGAAGACCTGGCAGGATATATACGAGATGAGGCAGAGGAAGGGACAACAGAGCTTTGACTAACGATACCAAAGGAGAAACAGTTACCAAAGAAATGTGCTAGAGAACATGGGAGGCACAGCAGAAAGTTAAAGTTACATGCCAATAAATAATCTATTGAAATTCAATATAAACCAACGGAAAATAGAAGAAAGACATCTTTTTTTCTTCCAACCTCTATTTAGAGCAATAAAGAAGGATTGTGTGTGTTTGTGTGTATTTGCATTGTTTATACAGATGACCATTGTTCAAGGGGTACGTTGTACATTGAATTTACAAGTTCAACAGTGAAAATGTAATATTGAGATGGTACTTCTTTGGCTGAGGAGCATCTGGAGGAGCTTGCTGGCTCAACCATTTCCCAGGTCATCCATGGTACCTGGATATTCAGTATCCAAATAAACCCTCCGGTGACCTAGATATACATGCTACTCTCTCCTTCTTGGTAGCACTACAGGTAGCCCCGGATGCACAAATGGGAAACACGGCGAGGACAACAGTTGTTAATGCAGCGACTTAGCGACGGTCACAGGAGGAAGAACAAAGTTCATGACGTCCCACAAAAGCAGAGTCACAGGAAGAAACAAACTAAGAACGAGAGTTGCAGAGCAAACATCTGTAAGCAGCGCTACTGTCAGGGGAGGTGAACTGAACTCTCAGGCAGTTCCTTGCCAGGCAGTCAATGTAAACCAACACCTCAGCCTTGGGAATTTTTGCTTCAGATCAAAAGGACAACAGCAATGCCATCTGCTGTTTGCTTAGAAAAATGGTAAGAGCAGATGTTTCCATGTGCTGACCTGCCATCCCTTGACTAAGAGGCCACTTGAAAAATAATCATGAAATAGCCCAGGAGAAACATCTGCACAATGTACAGCAGACCACCAATCACGCAGTATAGGAGAGAAGAAATGCGCAATGATTGTGGGCAGGTCCCAAGAAGGGGTGGGAGTCCTTCACATGTGCAAGTCATATGAGCACATATGAAGTCAAGATCAGTATAACACAGGAACGTTCCCTGCGGACCTGAGTAATTTCAGTGGGCAAATCCCAACCTATTTCAAATATTTCAAAAGACTCAGAGCTTCTCTTTGTTGTTGCTTATGATATCATTTGATTTTGTTTAGCCCATATTTTAGGCATCACTGAAATTAAATGATTAGCGGTCCCTCATGAACAAGCTGTAGCTTGTATATGGAAGAAAAGTCAAATGCAAGATGCCTGTGCAATAGGAGTCCAGGACATGGTGAGCGGGTTTGGTCTCATCTTCCTACTACTCTAGCTCCAAGAGGCCCTCACCCCCAGGGGGAAGCTGATGCAACACAGGCCTCCTAGAAACGCTGAGTCACTTGCCAGCCACCAGGCAGGAAGGCAGAAACTAGGCCACAGAAGAAACCAAGTGTCATTTGGGATTTGCACCCCATGAACACGTCCCTTTGTTTTGTGGCCACACCTGCAGCCACCCTGTGCAAGTTCATCCTCTTGCTTTGAAACCCTTCATGTGCAAAACCCTAGTCATCCTTCCCTAGTACTCCAAAGGTGGCAAGCACTCACCCTCCCCCCAACCCCATGAAGAGCTAATCATCACCTCAATGACTCAAGTCATCTTTTCAGCCAGAGCACACATAGTGTGGAATAAATGTTACTCAAGACATCTTAACCTTTCAAGAGCATGCCCTCTCCATGTGCACACAGACAACAAGCACACAGACAACAAGACGTTCACAGGACCTGTATTTCTTCTTCAGCATGCTACAGTCTTGAAAAACAATTTAAGAATTGTTTTTCAAGCTTTCAAGGCATTCATATTTTTTTTCTAAGTTCATTTCATTACTGGCACCATTCTCTTTTAATTTATTTTTCTGACCTACCATTTTATTGTAGGTTCGGTCATTACTTTTTGTTGAGGTTTTGGTGTTGTGCTTGAGAGGGGCAGAAGCCCAGTCCTTCAAAAACAAAAACCCTTCCTCCTCCGAAGGAGACATGCTCTGCCAGCTGCAGAGGAGGACTGTCTCTCACTCTGCTCAACAGGTCCAGTGGCAGATAGCAAAAGCTCCAGGGTTTGATCAAAGGGAAAAGGATTAGGAGGAGAGGTTTGGCTACAAATGCCCGCTCTCTTACAAAACCACAAGAAACCCTGAAGCCCAGATGCTAATGGGGAGGTCAGCTCTGGAACAGGGCCCAGGTTGTCTTCCAAACTCCTGGGAAGCACAAGGGTTCGTGATGTCTCCTTTTCTTTTACAGCAAGACAGCCTTAGGAGGAAAGAGTCACAATGTAATGACTTGTCATTGCAATGTAAATGGACTCTTGCAGGAAAGTTGGTTTTCTTACATTTTTATCAGCTATAAAATAGTATAAAACACTATTACTTATATCACCTATCATCTCTGAAAGGATAGAAAGAACTAACATATAACTTAATAGTTAAAACACAGTATTTTTCTCCTTTAGCGTTGTGAGTTACTAATTTCTAGCTTTATTTATTATTACCCTGTGTATGTGTGATGGGGAATTGGTCCTTTCCTTTACCATGGGTTCCAGGTTGGAACTCATGGCATCAGGCTTGCATGCAAGTGCTTTTGAGCTGCTGAGACATCTAGTTGGACATTCATTGTGATTACTTTTAAAGAAAAACTCTTATTAGCTCCCCCTTTGGCATGTTTGAAATTTCGCCTTTCGGGTATGCCTTCAGGTTTTCCCATTTCCCTACCAGGTGTCATTTTCTGTGTGTACATGCCTCTGTGGGTGAGTGTGTGTGTGTGTGTGTGTGTGTGTGTGTGTGTGTGTACATAGACATGTCTGGGTATATATACACACACGTGTGAGAGCATGTTTGTAGAAGCCAGAGGAAAACCTTGGATGTTTTTCTTGGCACTCACTCTATTTCCAGGCTGGGTCTTCTCTTGGCCTGGAATTTACCTCTCAGGCTAGGCTGGCCATCCAGCCCCAAGGATCCATCAACTTCACCTCGCTTGTGCTGGGATTACAAGTATTTACCACCACACCTGAGTTTTTATTTTTAAAGTGAGTTCTAGGGGATGAAACACAGGCAAGCACTTTACCAAGAAAGCTATCCATTCATTCTTTATCACTCTCCCTCCCATCCCCTGCAGCCACACATTCCTCCATGGTACACAGAAGTTTTGCTTTGAGTGTTCGACTTTTTGAAATATTGAATGACATTTGGAGGCACTATTGCCGATAACAAGATCGCATTTGGTTAAGAATGAAGATATTACTATAAAGTAAAAAATCAAGATATTACTATAAAATATCACATGAATATCCATTCAATTCCTATATTATGATGGCACTTATTATTCAAAGTGGAGTACAACATCTAACATAGTACAAAACTGAAAAAATGTAACACCCACATACCTCAAGTATGTTCTATAAGTACTTGATTAGGAGTTTTACACTTGTACACCATTTCCTATTTAGACTCAGTTACTCTCAAACTAGACTGAAGTGTCCCTTCTGGGAAGTCACAGAAGATCCTGGTGCCTAAGCCATTCACTGACGGTAAATTGGGCATATAACTAGGATCATTGTTTGGTTAACTTGATGTAGTCACTTCTACCAACCAGCCAATTTTCGTCTTAAGCTAACAATACACTCTAACAGGTTAGACAGCATTATGCTGGTGTTTGCCAAACACAACTGTTTGCCAAGTACCCGGTCCTTTCAAGGTACTCAGAGCAGAATACAGGGTCTACAGCTTCCAGTTTACATTCCTACATTAGAAAACAAGCCCCTCCCCCCCCATAACAGTACATTAATATAGAAGGCAATAAAGGAACCTAAATGACCTGAGGAAATATTTTTAGATGTTTTTATACACTTTCTAAACAAGTTTTAATTAGCTAAATGAATGATGGATCACATAATCCAGGCCCTCCCGTTTTCAGCTTTTGTGTGTAGGTTAAATGCAGCACTTTCATCTATTTCTTATTTTCTGCAGAGAGAAAGAAGTACTCTGTTTAGGACAAAGGATGTGCAGAGCACTAGCTAAGTCATAGAGACTCAGAGGTAAAACACACTCCACAGACTGCTGCCAGAAGCTTATTCTCAATTAAACAAAAAGTTTCCTTAGAAAGATTATAAAATCTTGGAGGGCTGGCATAGGGTATCCTCTGAATATACCCTCAGATCTAGGGAAGAAGCCTTAAGTTCAAGGACATGTTTGGTGGCTTGTGGGGTGAGACTGTACAGAAAGAATGGGTTACTTCTGGTTATTCAAGAAGGACTAGGCAGGGCCTACATGAGGATATCTAGTGAACTCAATATTTGGTCCATTCACTCCCCAATAGACTTTCTGATGTATTGCCTGAATTTATTGTTTGAAAAGTCACTGATTTGAGTGTTTGTTTTGGGGTTATGTATGTTGTTTCTAATGGTTGTCCCACTGATTTCATGATGACAGTGATCCCACAAAACCAAATATCCTGAAAGCAGTTGCAAAACACAATGTCTGTTATTGTAAACATGATGGGATGCTATTCTTTGCAGGTAACAATAAAATTTCAGCACCAAACTAAACTTCACAACTGATTTTAGAACCTTTAAATTTTATTTTTTGAAGAATTTATGCCAAGAGGAAGTTGCTTCAAGATACAGAATAACAGAAACTATGAGTCATTGAAGAAATAAAGTCATTCAGTGGTATCAACCTTGCTCTGAACACTCCTTAAGGAATGAGCCTCTATATACAAATTAGCACAATATTACTCAACCATCATAACATAGTAGCCTTATTTTTTAATCAAGCTTATGCACATGAAACAGAGAAAGTTTAAAATAAACACAGGGTTATTTTAATAACAGAATTCCTTAATCATGAAAGAGTCCACCTTAAGTAGATACCTTTTTAAAATTAGCTTCTGCAGCTACAAATAACAAAATAATATGCCCATTATTAGAAGAGGACATGTACCTGTTTGGACTATTTTCATTTTCTAAGCCTATATTTTAAGAATATATTCTTTGATTTTTTTCCCCTCAAAATTCGCCAAAAGAATGTCTAACTGCCAACACAAAATACGAATAGAGTAATGATCCAAAAATTTTATATTTTGTCAAGCATTAAGAATATCTAGGCTTAGACACCAATACAGATTTTAAAGACATTTCATTGTTCTTTATACTGGTTTTGAATATACATGGTGTGGATGTCTTCCTAACAGCATGTACTAATATGGAAGAATTTCCAGTGGTTGTCCATAATGATGAATTCACTTCTTAGCATTACTGCTTTCTTTGCAACTTAAAATTAGATATGGAGGGTGAATAAACTCATGCTACCATAGTTCTAAAGAGATTTCTCACAAATATTTGTGGGTGCTTGCCATGTGCTAAATATCGGTTTAGGTACTACTATGCAGTAGTGAAAAATTAGAAAAACAAAAATAAAAACCTTCTCCTGCCAGGTTTATATTGCTCTGCAAACAAAAAATAACTCATGTTGATGTCCTAACCCCCAGCATAATAGAATATGACAGTATTTAGAGACAGAGCCTGTAGCTAGTTAACTCAATGGAAATGTTGGCATTAGGGTGACTCTATTTCTGTCTGACTATTGTCCTTATAAGAAAAGCAGGTTAGATATACAACAGGAGACAACAAAGTATTCTTTGTATTTCAAGAAAGAATGACTTCATGGGAAGTATTTGAGGCAAAGGATGGTTATTAAAGAAACATGAAATATCACATAAAGTAACAGTGGGCATGGGTTCTAGACCCTTGGGACAGCACACTTTCTTGTCTGCCTGGCCAATCTTTGTGGCAATGAAAGGTTGATATGTTCTTTCTTTTTTTGGTTTTTCGAGACAGGGTTTCTCTGTGTAGCTTTGCGCCTTTCCTGGAACTCAGTTGGTAGCCCAGACTGGCCTCGAACTCACAGAGATCCTCCTGGCTCTGCCTCCCAAGTGCTGGGATTAAAGGTGTGCACCACCACCACCCGGCTTGATATGTTCTTTCTTACTGTGACTTTGAGTAGTGATGGCCTCACAGTGTGTCTCAGGCCACTGTGATGCTGTTAGTGCTACTTAGCAAGCCATTCAAGAGTTAGAACTGCTGGGCGGTGGTGGTGCACGCCTTTAATTATTTGTTTGTTTGTTTTGTTTTTTGCAAAGAAGGAGACACTTAATCAGTGCATAATACTACTACTGTTAAATTATGTTTTCAGCCATAAATATCAGCCTGATGTGGTAGCGCATATCTTTAATGCCAGTACTCAGGAGGCAGGGTGAGTTAGATCTCTGTGCATTCAAGGCCAGCCTGGTCTAGCCAGCCATAGCTACATAGTGAAGGCTACATATCCTGTCTCAATTAATAATTAATTAATAACTAATTAATTAATTAAAGAAAAATCACCTGTAACTGTCTTTATTTCTTCTCATTATTAAATGACTGGTTACAAAATTCTAACTTCACATTATAAAATTGTTATTCCAGTGCTTCTTGGCTTGCATTGTTGCTGAAAAGTCTACTATTGTCAAACTTTGGTTTCTTCTTAAATAATTTGCCTTTGGCTGTTTTACAGAGGCCATTCTTGGCTTGAGTATTTTTGTGTTTTTATGTATGTATATGTTTTTATGTATAAACTGTTTAAGACTCTGCTTGATACACGAGGGTGCTATGTTTCCAAGCGGAGTCACATCTGTAGCACGTTCGTCTCTCGTCTGTGTTTTAATCGTTGATGTCCCTGCTCTCCTTGTTAGAACCTCCTGATAGTCTTCAGATAGCATTCCCCACATCTTCTAACTTTCTACTCCACTTCCAATTTTGTTTACCTTGTGCACTGAGTATCTAGCCTCAAAAGCTGTTGTTGTTTCATTTTTCTCTTTTTACAACTTAGATTTAGTTTTGTTTTCTAACTGGCCCTGTGATTTTGAACATCTTCTGTTCTTTGCGCCCTTATAAAATTCCATTCACTTATTCCTTTAGCTATTTCATGACAGTATTTAACTTTTAACATGAAGTTTAAATCAATAACTAGAACTTCTATAGGTTTAAATTTTTTGCATTTCAGTCTCTATGGGCTCCAATCCTTTACTTGATTTTTTTAAAGTATGAGATAACCTTTAAAAATACTTATTTTGATATAAATTCAAACTTAGAGAATTATAAAAATAGCTATATTTCATAATAATAATTTATAATTTTATAATAATAATTCATAATAAGTTATTAAATAATAAAATAATTTATGTATGCCTTCCAGCCCGACTCTCCATAAATTCCTCAAACTATTCTAGATATATTAAGATTCTAATCTAGGGTTACATAATGCATTTAGTATTGATGCTTTCTTAGTCTCTATAAATCTCAAATAGTTTCTCAGAACTCTCTTGGTCTCACCATTTTTGAAGATTGTAAGTCAGATTTTGTAGAATGTGTCTCAACTTGGGTTTCTATGATGTTTCTTAATGACTAGAATCAGGTTCTATTCTACTGCGTCATGCCCTTTGGCTCATACATCAAGCAGTTGATGTCAAATTGGTGTTTTCTCATTAAACTAACTTGTATTATAATATCTGCCATAATTTAAATTTATATCACCCTTCATTTAATACTACTGTATTGTAAGAAAGAATTTTCTTTTTCTTCATGTATTTATTCATTTATTTGTATCAGGAAAGACTCGGGTTACTATCAATATTTAAAGTTGTGATATAATCTATTAATGTGATTACTTTTAATCCTCATATTGGTCCAGACTTGGCCAGAACCTCTTCAAATGGTTTTACACCTCCTCTTTACATGTCCTCATTATTTTCTGGGTTTGCCCTTACTATTAAATGTAAAAGACACTCCAAACATACATAGTCCCTGCCTCAACTCAGAAATCATACATTTCTCCAGGGAGCTCTAAGTCTTTTAGTAGAAAATAGAATTTAGAAAACAAGATCCAGGAAATGGGCCTTTACAAATGAGGACAGAACCACAAAATATATGTATTACATGGAGTTATATTCACATCTGTATACACACATATCTTACATTTGTCTATCACCTATCTACTCGCCTAGCCATCCTTAAATGCACAACAGTACCAGAAATTCCCTGCATCGCAAATGTACTGGCTTCTTCTTTCCATTTACATCTAGGGAAGTCTCATTCCATTAGCCTGAATGTGTCCACACCTTTGCTCAGTTCTCCTTTATATAATCAGTGTCTTGACCCTAATGAACTTACGCCTGGTTGGCTGCTAGGCAGAACCCGATGAATTCATCTTTAATTGGACTTAATCTGGGAGAATCCTGAAATCCTATAGTGAAGAGGGGATTTGTATTTCCTTCTGCCAAGAACCCAGCTCACTACCTGTGCAGTCCCTTATTAGGTCCACAGAGAGGAGCCTAGTTAATCCGGGTTCTTAGGTTAGGAAGCTCCTGTTACAGCAAGCCTCAGCCTAAATCTTCTAATCTCAGGACTTACTGCTGAGGTCAGTTCTTTGGGGTTCTTTGGAAAGATTATTTTTAGGGTGTGGTGTTCATTGTTTTTGTCTATCTTGTGTGCTCTGGTATTGTTTCTTCATGTCTTTGTTTTTGCCCTGAAAGACTTCCTCTGACTTCCTGCAACCCCAGGAATCCTGTGCTATGTATGCTTCTCATTTATTCAGACCCAGAGGTTAGGTGGACAGCTCAGTGGCAGAGCATTGCCTAGCACGTATGAGGCCCTGCATTAGATCTCCAGCACTTCAAAAAACCATAATGATTTATCCATGTTCAATGGTACTAAGCCCTCATCCTTTGGAGTCACTAACCCACCATATTTTGACTTTTAATCTATATGCTTCTCTGTATTTTTCCTTTCCTTACTTTACCAAATTGTCAATGTCTTTAAACCATAAGAATTTCTGGTACAGACTGGTTACCATTTCAGAGTAGGGGGAGATTTAAAAAAAATTGTGATCCTAGAGAAATTATTAGCTAGCACTTATGATTTTGCTTTTTAACAGAAAGTTAGGATTATATTTAATAATGTTGTGATAAGATTAGGTCATTTTATATCACAAAGATTAAAGGGATATTAACATTTCTTTGGCGTAGTACCCTAATTTGACACATGGGGAAAGAAATCCCAAATACTGAGATGGGTTTTTGCCAAAGTAAATGGAATTTGGATGGGTTAGCTTCCATTTATTTATAGTTGGGTCCTTAACTCTACCACTCTAATTTGTACTTGTACAATCTTATCTAATCAACCAGTAAAATTTTTGTAAGAATATTTTAAAGTTTTCTACTTATTAAAATAATTTATGATCATTTGGGGGAAAATTAAGTGTACAAAAGAAAAAATAAACATTATAATGCTGTGATCTATACATGACTACTGTTAACTTGTTCTTTTTAATCTTGCATCCTTTATTTTCATTGCTGAGATCATACCATATAGTTTTGTATCTTTTTCACACAATGTATCATTAATATTTCTTCACCCCATTAAAAACTCTTCATCAGCATTATTTTAATGCCACATAATATTTAATCATATGGATGTACTTACATGGAGTGAACTATTCACCTTCACTAAATAAGTTGTTTCTATTTTTTTCCTGCTATATATCATAATCTGAAGCATGTTTCTGTTTATCAGTGTTAGCCCACGTGATTCCTGAGGACAGAGACCTAGAGGCAGATTTACTTGAGTAAAAGATGTGTATGTAATTAAGAGTTCTGATATACGTCACCAGATTGCTTCCCAGCAGAAAAGCAGGATAAGTTTATACTACATCCAGTTGGGTAAGAGAGTTTGTTTCTTCAAGTCCTTACTACAGTTTTCATATGGGTTTGAACATTTTTTGAATATGGTCATAAACTTAATCAGTGTGTTCTGATGAGTGACAGATCTCTAACAAGAGTCTCATAATATTTTGTCCCCTTGTGACCACTAGTGGGCTGTGTACACATACACTCTGTAATGTTCACACAATAATAAAGTCAATAGACATGTCCCATTCTTTCTCTAATAAGGACGTATGCCTCGTTGGGACTCACGTAAGATGCGGGATACCTCTTCATTATCTAATTAATCCTTTCTATAAAGCTTAAATCTCTATGCATGGGACTATTTAAAGAATCAGAAAAAACAAGGTAGAAAGCTCCAAAAAGTATTGTCATATTGACTTTCCTATCAGTCAGCTACCTGCTGAGTTGATACAGTGAATTTTGGCAAGTTGGCAATCTGGAAGCAGGAACATAGAGGACCGTCAACATGCCAGCTGAGGGTAGGGTAAGCAGATGTATACAGGACATGGAAGTCCAAATGGGAAGGTTTACTTAGATCTATTTCACTGTTATTCTGTTGGTTAGATTAGACTGTTCTACCTAAGAACACAGTGAAGTCTGGCAATGAGTAAACTATCCATTGCAGAAGACTTCATTCCTGGATGTGTATCTACTTTCTAAAAATTTCTAGCAGTTCCGGAATCAGAATCTCTGTTGTGTGGGCTCAAGTATCTGGAATTTTTTAAAGCTCCCCAGCCAATATTGATCCACAGTCAAAGCTGAGGTTTAATGGATAACTTGGTTCATAGATTTTTTTTTTTGTAGTGTAAGAGCTGGAATTGGTCAACTAAAATCTGTAATTAAACACTTTGACCTTAGAGATTTGCAAGTAAAGAAATTCCAATTTCAATGGAAAGAATTTCAATTACTTGCTAAATATCACATGGTTTGGTAATAACAGGATGAACATTTGTGTTGCACATTGCCAGAATGTCTTCTAAGAAGGCAAGAGAAAGTTGTCTCAGAAAATAGAAGTTCCATTTAAAGCAATTACTACCATTGAAGAAGGAACCCTTGCTGGTTTATCTTCATGAACATACTTCATATTGTATCTCTTTACAGGATGAGAAAACAGGGTCTTAATTCTTGCAGAATGAAGGGTGAAGAGGGTTTGGTTCTTGCTCTTTCCTGGGAAAGTGAGCAAGTGCTGCTGGGAAGCCATCTGTTTCTTCTGTGGCACGCTGTCTGCCTCAGTTGGGGTTCACTGAACTGTTAAAGAGTCAAGGTGCAGACAGCTTGAAAGAAGAAGTTCTCTGGGAGCAGCCACCCACGAATGCTCACCTTTAAAGGATAGCTTTATTATTACTAACAACTTTATGAGGATCCTCTCACCTTAATATCTGAGTTCTAAGCACTGGAGTTGGGATGCTAGATATTAAAATTGCTTAGGTATACAGTTGAGAGGTAGGTGATTTTGAAGAGCTTGGGTAGGAAATGGACTGCACCGAACCATGAGTTTAGCATTGATGTCTGATTATGAACAGCTTCTTCTTATTGAACTTTTAAAGTCATGTTATTTATGAATTCTTAATTATGACACAGTATTAAATTTATAAGAAGTCAGGGGGGAAAACTAACGACATAAACAGCCCTGATTTATTTGTATTCATTTGGGGGCCACACTGAAAACACCAAGTCCTAAAATACCACTTAAAGTCCCCCAGTTCACAACTGACACTTTCTGAGCATTAATACTGATTCTAGAAACCCCTGCTATCTAAAACTACAGTTCCTTCTCTGTTTTTCTTGGATTGGATTTATGGCCAACTTTTTGTAATTGACTCTCTATTGGGACAAGCTAGGATCTGAGCATGTAACTTTCCTTTCAGAGGGTGGGAGTGGGGGAGCAAGCAGGAGAGAGTGACCCTGGGAAAAAATATCACCGTCTTAAACCTCCTGCAGACACTGCTCCCTGGCAGCATGTCAAGTTGCTGTTACACTGTAGAGCTATCAGAGGGGTTTCTAGAGAAAGGATGTTATACTGAATGCTGAACCGTCTATGAGAAACTGCACTAGAGAAAGACAGCCTTTTCTGTCCTTCAGGGAGCACCCAACACCTAAGCCTTGACACAAGATTGGCATCTGCTACTTGAGATTCCAGACTGGAAAGGAAGACTAATCACAATCTAGGCACAAACAAGGACAATGATTGAAATGTTTTAGCTGCAGTTTCCGAGAAACCACACCCCATCAAGCTCCATAGCCTTCCCTGCCCCCAGCAGCATTTCTGGAAGTCTTCGTCCAAGTATACCTTAATTAGCCATCTTCCCAGAGAAGGAAAAACTGATTCAGGTGCAGATCCAAATGAGAGTCTGAAATCCTTTTCAGTTTAACCTACTGTGGCTGGTTTTAAAGACAGACAAAAATAATAATAATTCCATATGAGGAAATGAAGTGCTTATAAATTATCCCTAAAAGAAACTTACACTGCCATGGCTACTACACAAACTACAAATTATTGACCCCATTTTGAGAATGTAACATCAGCCTTGTCCCAGGCTCTTTAATTTTATGGTCAGTGGACTTGGAGTTCTTGCTCCCATGTGCTGGAAAACACATCAGTGCATGACATCCTACCAAACATTTCACAGTTGTCCCTTTAGATGGTCTCTTGTAAAAGTTAAATATGTTTGAAGCCTGTTTTATGTTAAAGTCCTAATAATGTAAATAGTCAAATGGAGAATTTTGCAGTCATTAGCACTGAGAGAGCATCACACACACATACACACACACACACACACACACACACACACACACACACACACGGCGATTTTACTTGGTTGAAGCTGATGAGGGCTGCTTTTTGTACAGAGCTGTGGACCATGGTGGGAGGCTACAGAGCAGCACTCAGCAGGCTGGGATGACTGTTAACAGGGACCAGCTCATCTTGATTTGGGCTCCTCCAGCTGCATAATGGCTTTATATTCTGCCAAGCTGAAGTAGAGAGGAAATGATGGTGGTACACAGCACTCAAAACTATGGACTTGCTTATGGTAGGAGAAGGACATATAAATGTGAACTCTTGGTATTATTATTGACTTCAAAAGCCATGAACTTGCTTTTAAGAATTGGCACTCTATAGTCAAAATAGCAGCTCAGACTTTTTGAGCTGCACAAAAGTCTTACACGCATTTCTTCATAAGTTTCCCACCAAAATCTAGGGAGGGAAGTGGCGGTTATTCTCATTTTATGAACAAGAAACAGGCTTGAAAATTTTAAGTACATTTTCTAAGATCATACAGCTAGTAGCAGAGTCCACTCTTTAAACCAGCCTTACTTGCTTTCAAAGTCCATGCTATTACCCACTACATATTACAGGCAAGTTAAGAGTTTTTTTTAACATCTCCATCTCCTAACTGGTGACATGTGGTTCCTATCAGTGGCTTCTCTATTTCTGATTTAGCAAGAAACACTAAAGCAACATTAAGGACTTACTGTCTATATGAGCCAGAGTCTGTATAACCTTGCCGGGGGTGGGGGCATGAAGTGGCATCAGTAACTAGATCAAATTCAAGAATTTAATGGCCTATGGGCGGAGCTATGTGCTCATTAAAAGTTTAAATGAATAAAATCCCTACATGGACAGGTCAGAGAGGTCGTGCTAATATCTCAACCCCCAGGATATCGAGAGTAGCACTGTTCCTAGGATACCCACTAAAGAAAGGAGACTTTTAACATCTGGCTCTGGTCCTGAGTCAGCAAACAGATACACACTCCAGGTATGTTAGGGAGCAACTATTCACCATGCAAACTAGCCCCAAATGGATTTTCAGATTATTTGTTAGCGTGCAGGTGGCTTGGAGAAGACTGCAACTCTAGAATGTTAGTTCTTGCACTATGGGAAAATTATGGCTTTCTTTCCCCCAGGAACTTGCATTGTGGTAGATTTAAGGCAGTAATTTGTTACAGGCATTGATAGGGGCTGTGTTATCAACGTTAGAATCATCAAGAAATTCTATCAGAAGACACAGTGTTTAAGTATAGGTCTAATTGCAGCAATCATTTCTTTTTTGTTTCCTTTGCACAGATCCACTTAATCCCATCTCTTAGTGTGGGCACAAGCTGACAGTTGCATGACAAGGAATGTTTCCCTTTGTAAAAAACCCACTTCCTTTCTGTGTAGTTTTAGCCTAATTGAAATGTTTCCTATTAAGCTCAATCAAGGCAGCAATTATCTAATTACTCACTTATGCTTTTCCAGTCAAAATTTTGCCTAAGCTGGTATAGTGGCATGAGAAAGAACATATTTATTATTGCTTTTACATTTTCCTGTTTGGCTTTAGACAATAATCATAAACATGTACTTCCAGTTCACCAGAACATAGCTAATTAATACTGCTATTTTCTATAAAATTGTATTACTGCAAGCTGTAGCCCAATGCCAAATGTGGCCCTGTCTACAAAATGCACTTTAAGACTTGTGGTTACGCTACATGAATGGTGTCACTGGAGAAGGGTAATAAGGAAAGAGGCTAGTGAAAACAAATCACAAACATATATTCAATCATCTCAAAGCCACAAGTTTTATGGCTTTAAAAATAAAAAGTGACTCACTTAGATTTAATTGAGAAAATAATTTTATAGCATCACTTTAAAGAAACATGTATCCTGCATGTCTGGGTTTTCTCTTGATAGAAATCCCTTAGGTCTCAAGATGATCACAACCAGTCAACAACACAGGTGGTCCACACTTTTAAGGTATAAATTAGAGACATATATCATTAAAACCAGAATTAATTTTAGAGTTAGTGACCCTATGAGGTCACTCCTGATTAACTCCATTTTTGATTGAGGTCGTACCAAAGCAAAACAGACAAATTGAGTATGAGGGATTGCTATGTTCCTTTCCAGAGAAAACGTTTTATTATTGTTTTCATCATAAATGATAACTAATGTGGAACAAATACAGCCCCCTGTGTGTAAAAGCCCCAGAAAAATTTACTTCATGGCAAATTTATAAGGATGCAAAGAAACACTTTCATCAATCCCCTGGATGTGGCTGACAATCCTTTATTTACGTTTACTATATTAGAAGAGCATTGCAAGAACAAAGTCTGCAAGGGGAGCATTCCACTTACTGGAAGGAGATGAGGGTCTCTACGTCCATAAAGGGAAGAACATGTCTGTTTCACTACACATAGTTATGAGTGAACCATTCACAGCATCCATAACTCCGGGGACAACGGGTGATCTATGGAGAAGACACTTTCTCTCCTGAATGACTTATATCAGTGATGACTCATTAATAAATTAGTAAAAAGTTCATTTAAAAAAAACCCCAAGTGGTTAGCCATTGTGATTGGGAGCTATGTCTTTCTCCTAGAGGTTGTGTGATCTGCTTCCCAGTGTGGAGAGAGGACTTGAAGAGAAAATGCTGTGGCTTAAGATGGTCGCAGATGAAGAACAGACTCTGTTCTGTTTATTCCCATCAGGAGAGGAGGGCAGAACAAAGGGCAGAGAATGAGAAAGAATTCTCTTTGTGAGAATAAAGAGAAGACAGAATCAGCCACTTCCTTTTCACTGGTTCTTACTCAGGACTTCGATAAAATGACCATTAAATGGATTTTGATTCATAGTCACTGTGGAAAATGAAAGAGTGAGTCTCAATATTGTACACAGGTGGATGCTTCTCTGTTCTTCCTGGATAGCTTTATCACAAAATCTACTTTATAGTAGGTATGGGGGGGGAGTCCGAGTTATTAGCTGGACCAACCATAGACTGACAACAAGCTCAGAAAACAGTCGCTCAGCAGTGTCCATCCGCCCTTAGCTCATGCCAAGTCCTGCAGTCTAGTGGAAGTCTGGCCCGTTGATTCAATGCCACCGTAAGAACTCCAGCCCCATGGACCTCTTGTTCAGTCCCCAGCAGTAAACCAAAGCACGCTAGCATGACCTTTGTGTTCAACATTATTTAGCTCTTGAAATTTTCAAGATGAGTTCCCATTGCCTTTATAGCCCCTCTTTTCTCTAGTTCTCGTGTTTCTATCCTTCCTCTGCAGCAATAATTTAATAGAACTAATTACGTCTTTAGAAATAGTTAAATAAGCAAATGAATGAAGCTCTCTTTCCGTTTCCCCAATGCCGGGTCAAGTGGCTCCTCAAGTGTGTCTGAAATGATACCCTTTCACGTCTGGCTTGAGTCTTCTTTGGGGATCACTTTTTTATGATGTTCTGTTAGACTCACCAAGTGTGTTAGAGCAGTGCTGTTTTATCCAATTTAATGTAATAACTGGAAAATCTTAGGAGTGTAGAAATTTAACATTGGAGAAAGTACCCCACAATTTCTGTTTATAATTGTGAGTTCTCCACATATGTTTATCTTAAGTCTTCTAACTATGAATTATGCTTTCACATGTACAATTTTAAATATCAGCTTCGTTTGCTTTTTTGTTTCTAGTACCTATAACATCACTGCTTCTTTGAGTTTTTATAATACTTTGTCTTTTATAGTGATAACATGGGTAAATAACTTTTATTCTAAAACACAAATTAATTGCTAATGCCTTTAATGTCTTTAATGATAAACATTATAAACATGATAAACAAAAATCATTACCTTTCATCATTCTATTAAAATTTTACAAATCGAAGCAAGTCAACACAAAGAGCATCTACTGTGGAAGTCTCTCATTAGTTAAGAGATATTCACTTGTAATGGCCCAATTTTAGCATATAAGACACATGGCTTGAGTCATATAAAAATTATAACCCTACATTGGAATTACCTACTAGCCTTTTAAAGAACACCAATTGGTGGCCGCAGAGATGCTGCAGTGGTTAAGAGCATTCACTACTCTTGAGGAGGACCAGAGTTTGTTTTCCACAACCACACTGGGTAACTCTAGGTCCAGCATGTACACACATGTGCACACACGTATACACACACACACACACACACACACACACACACACACACAAAAAAAAAAAAAAAAACCTTAAAAAAGAAAAAGACCACTAATTGGTCCCAGCCCAAAACACTGATTTAAGTGATATGTGAGTACTTAGTTACAGACTTCTTAACAAACTCCTCTATTGATTCGAATCTAAGTCCTAACTCACAATGCACTACATCTGAATGAAAAAAGACAAATGCAACATATATACAAGTAGCAAATTTATGGTTATTTTTTATTATGTCCTGCCATTAGCTTGAAGTAAAACAGAGTGGTTTTCATTGATTCATTCATTCACCAATTTGTTTATCATTTACATAATGTACTCCTACTAAAGATGTTGCAAGATGCCACATTTTTTCCATTACCTTGTGGGTCTCAAAATCAAATTAAACGCTAACAGAAATGCTGTTGGTAATGAAAAATGAGGGAGAAAACTAGAGGAAGCTAGTTTACAGAAAAAAAAATAATGTAGTGGGTAGAGCTACTTTTCAAGACCCCACTTCCTAATATTACACACAGGTTTAGGATTCACTATGAATTTGAGAGTTACAAAGAATCCATAATGCTCATACTTGAGCCGGTAACTCTTCTGACCACAGGACCTGTCCAACTGCATACAGACCTCACCTATGAGGTTGGCCTTGGTTTCATCCACTTGCATATCTGATGTCAGTTTGTTGTCTACTTGGAGGACCCAAAATTAGCTCATAAAATAGTATTGATGGTCGTAATCAAGAGCAAATCACTGTGCTTTATCCCTTAAAGTCTCTCATACGCTTTTATAATTATTCTTATTGACTGAAGTTGGTTATCTATGCAGTTTTGAACTCCTTTGCTCACACTTTGCAACATACAAGACATGCTGGGTTTGAGAAGCAGTGTAAATTTTTAAACCAAGTTCACCGGAAATAAAAATGTACAATGAGAATTAGAGTTGTGATTATCATATTTTACCCCAGAGTAAACTTACCAGGGAGAAATTCACAAATACACTCTTTTACTTTGGATTTGAAGTAAAGGAGTTGAAAGCAACTCAAAAGCTATTTACAAGAAAAGAATAAAAACTTGCTTTTGCTTCTGTTTGCAATTGGAAGTGCAATTACTTGGGGTAAAACAGTGTTTTCTAAGCTTGGCAATTTTGAATATCAATGCAAAGTTTTGTAGCCATTAGCAACCTATTTGGGCCTCAGCAAATTGGACTCTGTGTACTCTGAGGATCATTTCAAAAATATAACGTTTTGAATTCATTCAAAACATATGCCTTAGTGAGGTCTATGGGTTTTAACACAATTATCATATTATCATATATTTTTCTTCTCTGTGTATTCTCTCTGGGAGGGAGTACATTTTCATCCTTCTCCAAAGGAAACTATTTGCTTGTTAGTTCTATCATTGGAATTTGTCAAGGCATTATGGGTAAAATAAAATAAAAAAAAACGGAAATTAAAATTGTAGTTGTTAATACATGTGTAAATGAAGTCCAAGCCTTCATAGCTGGGAACAAAGTCTAGACAGATACCCGAGTTTGACTAGTCATCCCATTTCCTGTGTGAGATTGCCTATAGTGGTTATTTTTCTTTGCTATAACATAATATTGCTGGGAGCTATAAAAAAAAAAAAATAAGCCAAGCAAGCCAGGAGGTGTAAGCAAGCAAGCAGCATTTTTCTGTGGTCTCTGCTTCAGTTCCTGCCTCCAGATTCCTGCCCTGAGTTTCAGTCTTGGCTTCCCTCATGAGGGACTGTAAATGCATAAGCCAAATAAACCCTTTCCACCCAAGTTGCTTTGTCGTGGTATTTTATCACAGCAGTAGAAGCCTAACAAAGACAACAATCAAAGCTCTGCTTCCCCATCCATAAAAAGAGAATGGCATCTATGTGGAAGGTTGTTTTGAAAATTAGGCATAATATAGGTAAGTTATTGAGAACAACATTTGGTAACTAGGAGGTAGCAAACTAAGTGTACGTTATTTTAGATTCTGTTTTAAAAACAGTATGATTTGGATCCTAGGTTACCAAAACTACATTGGTTTTCCCATTTGTAGGAAGAATATAATATTTATATCATATTATTAACTCTGCTAATAAAAAGAAATTACAATGCAAGAAGTGGATTTAAATAAATTGGATGAAGGTAAAAATCAAGTTTTTCTAAGTGGACAGTTTGAGACATGTACAACTGATGCTTTATCTTTTCTAGAAGCATAGTATGGAAAACTAATAATATCTAATTGTATAATTAAAAAAACTACATAGAAGTTGTCAAAGTTAATGCTTTAACCCTGGATTCTATAATTAATGACACGCTGTTATTAGAATAAGTTAATTTAAGTAACAATGAAATTTTCTACAGTAACATTAGGACTCATAAGTATTTAACATTTCAAACACTAAAATAGTTTTTTCTTAGAATCACATTTCCTGGAAGTCCTACAAGCAAAAATAAATAAACAAATAAAAATAAACAAACAAATAAATGAATAAATCTTGATACCAACAGTAAATAGGATTTTGGAATTGCTAAGCCTCACTCACTGTCAGGTGCTAGGCTACTCTTAACAGGAATGTGTAACTACTAAACTAACTTCCAGGGCTGGGCACATGCAAGTCTATAGTTTCCACCTCCCCCAGATCAACACTGAACAATTATTTTATGCCCAACAGAAGACTTAAAGCCACAGGTCTATATTGTCCTCAGGGCTCATGCCCTCCATGAAAGAGGTAGAATTGTGGGATCATTTATAATACTTATTACTCCTTTTCTAATTATTGTCCCTGTCACGAAGTGACATCCAGGACTCAGCTGTACCTTCCTCAGGCCTTTAACTTCACAGTTCCACGAACTACTAAATCTACTAACTAACAAATCTTTTCTCCCCACCAGCTTCAGGAGTCATTTGCGTCTCCCGTGACATACTGTGGGACCTTGGGCTGTTGGGAAATTAATGGGACCATGATTTTGAAACATGAGTTTTTCCTCTCTCGAGACAACTTTCTCAGCTTACATTTTCTCCATGTCTTCACTCCTACCAAAGAACAATAACAGAACATCAAAACCTGTTTCTGCTATGTGTCTTCAAACAGGAATGGACGGAGAAAAATGAAAGGAGGGGGAAATAGTCAAAACGAGGAGCAATTCATCCCAAAGGAAAGAGGGAAGGCTTAAAGTCCCACTCACTCTGACCAGTTTGCCTCTGAATTCTGTAAGGGAACGGGAAGGGGATAAGCTGCAAGTGACAGCCCAGTAGGGAAGCAGGCCGTGTCCCAACCGCAGGACAATTTGTTCTCAGAACTAGAACCAGGGCAAAGTCAGTGAAGGATTATGTTGTGGGAACTCTGATGATAAACACATTCAGGATGAAAGAGGGAGCCCCTCCCCAGTGCTGTGGGCACAAAAATTGAAAACAGGATGATGTAATTCAGAAAAATAGAAAGATCCCGGATTCAGCTCCCGGGAAGTGCCAGGCACTGGGGGCCACCTTGCGCAGCTCCAGTCTCTGGAGCGGGGAGGAGGCACTTTCCTCTGAGTGGCCAGGAGAGCAAAGAGAGAGGAGACAGGAGATAAAGTGGAGGACAGCAGTCTGTAGCTGGGGAGGTTTCATGCTTAGATGTGGGTAACAAGTGTGCATTATGCAGCTGGTGAGGCAAACGGAGTGCGGCAATGCATTTACTACATTGGTGAAGAATAAAAGTGGCTTCAGAATATGGGTGTGATGAACAGTAAAGACTTAACTATTGAAAAACAGACCACAGAGCTTAAAACTGCACTAGCGATACTCATATAACATGCTTTCATCCAATTTCATTTCAATGACCACAGGAGTGCCTGCTATTATTGCCATTAACTGATGAGAAATCTCGAGGACAGCAGATAAGCTGCTTCACCCAAGGTTCTGCAACCAAAGCCAGCTTCCATGTTGGATCCCTTTTCTCTGGATTTCTCACCAAGACGTCTGTCCAACCATTTTATAAAGTATGATCGACGGAACATTAATTCTGCAGGAAAACAGCAAGTTTCTATCTGAAGGTAACTTTTGTCTTGAGCATGCTGGATAAGCAGTCAAGCCTGTTTCTCACTTGGAGCCCTAAAAATGATTATATACTCTAGTAAACTTCCAATGGGGGTATAAAATACATTTTTCTTTAAGGGTAATTGACCTCAGAACTCTTGCAGTCTGCCTTTCAGACTGAGGGTCATATAGAATATACTGGAAAACATTACATCAGTGGGTGCTGAGTTAATGAGGAAGTTAGAACAATCTGTTTCAGTATAGGCACAGAAACACAGGTGTGAAGGAGATTATAAAAAGGTGAGTATGGACTAATAATATCAATGTTCATGGACAGAGAATGGCTAGTACCACTGCTCATAAATATTAGGGCATCTAGAAGCCTAAATTAAGTATGCCTCATTATGGATGATTTAGACATAATGGCTACAGACAGCATTTAGTCAAATGTGTGACAATGAGACTGTTTGCATCTGTTAAAAACAACCTGCTTTCTAAAATGTCCAAAGAGCTCTTGAAACTCAACAATAAGAAAATGAACAGCTAATTTAAAAATGGACCAAAGATCTTAACAGATGCCTCACCAAGAGATCATATACTGATGACAAATAAGCATATTAAAAGATGTTCTACATCGTACACCACAAAGAGCAGACTAAAACAACATAAGTTATTATATACAGAATGGCCCAAATCCACACCTCGATAACATCAAACACTTACAAAAAAGAGAAGCAAGAAGAATTCTCACTCATTGTTGGTAGGGATGTAAAATGGTGTAAGTATGTTGGATGACAATTTGGTAATTTCTTGTGAACTAAAGCTGTAGTACATTCAGACAATGAAATGTTATTCAATATCACTCATTAGGAAGGAAAGAGGAGGGAGGGGGGAAATGAAGGGAAGGAGAGGAGACGGGCAAGGAGAGAGGAGGGGAGGGGAAGTACCTTAAAACCATATTATTGAAGTGGAAGAAGACAGTCTAAAAAGGTTACAGAAATGCATGATTCTGTTTATATAGCCCTCTGGAGAAGGCGATCTATAGAGACAGAAAAAGATGGCAGATTGCCAGGAGTTGGATTTGGGAGAAGGTTGAGAGTGCAGAGAGCACAGAAGACCTTAAGTATCCTGCATTGTACTCTAATGGCAACTTCATATCATTTTACAATTTTCAAAGCCCAAGAACGTACAATATCCTCAATGAGCTCTAATGTAAACTAAAGACTCTGGGTGATCACGGCATCAGTGCAGGTTCATCAGTTATAACCAGTGTGCTTCTTGGGTACACTTTGGTATTTGGAGGAAGGTATATATGTGGGAGTTCGGGAAATAACTTCTGTTCTTTCCTTTCAATTTTACTGTGAATCTAAAATTGCTTTTTAAAAAAGTAGTCTTAATAAGTGAGCCCAGTTTTTAAATGAGAGTCAATCTGCAAATAGGCAAGAAAATAATTACAGTTTAAGTCTTACATTAAGATCTTTGATTAATTTTGAATTGATTTTTGCACAGAGTGAGAAATTAGACATTTCTACATATGGCTATCTTGGTTTCCCAGTAGCATATGATGAAGAATGACACCCTCTTTGCTACTCCATGTAGTTTTTAGACACCTTTGCTGAAAATTAGACCAGCGGCATGGGTTGATTTCTGGGTCCTCTATTTCTAGTCTACTGAGGTACAGGTTTTGCTTTTCTTTCCAGGTCCATAATCTGTTGATGGGCTTCTAGGCTTGTTCTCCCCTGACTATAGCGGATAGAACAGCTACAAAGGAGGATGTGCAAAGTCACTGTTGCATGCTGACTTAGTCTTTTGAGCATCTGACCAGGAATGGTAGCCCTGGATTGTGCTATAGTGCTGCTTTTGGTTTCCCGAGGAAGCATACTGATTTCCCCAGTGGCTGCACCCACTACACTTCCACCAGCAGTCAATAGGGCTGGCTCCTCTTTCCTTGCATGCTTAGCAATATCCATTCTCATATACTTTCTTGAGGTAGCCAATCTGGATGGGGTGGTGCAGAATCTCAGAACAGTTTTAATTTGCATTGCCCATATGGCTAGGGAAACTGAACAGCTTTTCAAATATCTATTGACCATTTGTGTGTTTGTGAGAACTATCTATTATTCAGTTCATTGGATCACTTATTGATCAGAAGATTTCAGCTCTTATGAGGAGGGTATCATTAAAGGAAATGGGGTGGGAGGAAAGGAAAGTTGGGGAGGGAGGGCAAAAATGTATATTGGCATTTAAAGCAAGGATATATCATAATTAAGCCCATTAGTTTCATATAGCAACATTTAAAGATTAATTTGGAGATGGAAAAGTAATGCATTAGCAGAGATAACAGAAAAGTCTGCTTCAAAATTTAAGAAGCTGATGACTTGAAAGTTCACAAAGAAAATGAGCCAATGACAATAAACTGATTATATGCTATTTATAATGTATATTTATATGTATATGTCTTCTTCCACTCAAACATAAACTTTATAAGAGTAGAGATTTTTGTAATTATTCCCCTATACCCTGACCAATTCCAATATCTAGAACAATGCCTGGCACACAATAGATCAATAAGCTGTGAATGGATAAATAACCATGTAACAGACGACGAGGAAACTGGTGCCCAGAGAAGTTCAGTAACATTCTTAATGGGTCACACTCTGTTCATGACTTAGGCCCATTGACTGCTCTGACTCCGAAGAACCGTGCTCTGTCTTCTGTCATAGGGTTAAATTGACACATTTCCGCTTTTCCTGATAGTTCTCTGGAATGTATTTGCTTTCCCAATTCTTATTTTTCTTCCTTCTCTCTTCATTTACTACTTCTTTCATTTTATTTTTCCATTAAACTATTCCACATTCATGTGTATGTGTGCTGATCACCATGACTGACACTGGAGATGCAGATCTAAGACATGTTGTCTACTCACCAAGAGCTGCCCTGCATAGAGGAACAGCAGACACATTGACAGATAAGTTCAAAATACGCATTAGTTTTCTTTTAATGAAATGGAAGTCACCTCATTACTCATATATCCTCTTTCTGGTGAAGTGTAAGGAATTTTTGCTCAGGGCTTGGGAGATGGCTCAGTGGATAAATCACTTGCTCTTCAAGCTTGAGGGCCTGACTTTAGATTCCCCAGAATCCACATAAAAGTTGGGCAAACATGGCAGTGGCCTTCAACCCTGGTACTCAGGATGCAGACACGGAGGATCCCTAAGGCAACCTGGGTAGCTAGACTAACTGAACTGGTGAACTGTGGGTTCAGTGAGAGACCCTGTCTCAATAAAAGAAGTGGAGGGAAATTCAGAAAGACACCTAGTGTCAACTTTAGAACTACACACGATCATGCACAGGCATGCTAACACATGTGTGCTTGCACACATGCAAACATGCATACACAAACACATGTGCATAGCACTTATAGATACAAAAAGAAAGAGGAGATTTTAACCCAGGTTACTGCCTAATGAAATCTTCTTATCTCAATAGGCAGAAAACACATACATGCTATATTTTGTAACTTTCCTTTCCCTGCAAGTCATTTCTGGCTCTTTGGGAAGCACATGTTGTATAAACAGAAAAAGATTCAAAGGATTATACATTTCATTGTCCATTAAGCAAATATTTATTTATATTTATCATGTTCAAATCCTAGCACAAAGCGTGATGAGGGATTAATAATGAAATGAACTGTTGATGACCAGACAGATGTAACTGCACTGAAGACACCAAGCAGAAAACACAGTAAGGGCAGTGTAGAGGACAAACTCAATTCAGGTTAGAGCAATGGGGATCGAAATACAGAGAACTCAGCTTCAGGGCCTTCATATTCAACAGCTTCTCCTTCCATGCTTTCAGGGGTTGGTGTGTAGGGGCAGCGGGAAACACTCATCTAACCACACAGTAAGATGAGCACCTTGAGGGTAGGAAGGATGTGTAATCAGTTAAAAGCAAATAGTACTTTTGCGGGAGATCCAAGTTTAGTGCCCAGCACTCACATGAGGTAGCTAATACCCACTTGTAAATGCAGTTCCAGGGGATCTGACAACCTCATCTGGCCTTAGGCAGCACCGCACGCACATGCTCAAACCCATACCTACACACACACACACACACACACACACACACACACACACACACACACACAATCTAAACAGATAATCACTTTCTAGATTATTTTATTCATTAATAAAGTGCCCTCTCCAAATACTACAAACCTCTTGACTGCCAAACACCCAGGTAATCTGTGTCCTTGCTTTGAGTGACATGCTAACCAATGCCAGTTTAGAGGATCGACCCATTAAGCTTTCATAATCTGACCTCCAGGAATCATGCTGCAAATTCTCTTAGAATACAAGTTTTCTTTGACGATGATTAGCTCATTGGTGCCACATGTTCTCTGGGGCATTACAACAACATTTTCAAAATGGCAAAATAATGAATGAGGCATTTGATGGTTAAGACAAGTAAATAGGTGGTTTTTATTTTCCAATCACAACCTACAACCACCCACCAGATTTTATTTTAAAAATTTCAGTGCTTATGGAAAAACTGTTGACTGACAACTATTATTTATAAAAGACCCTATAAAGGGTATTAAAGATGTCAAGAATGTTTTATCTGCTAACTTAAAACCTGTCGCAGACAGAAATAAAAACGGTTACAGAGTCAGCACATGCCTTTCATGTTACTGAAGCATTTGAGAGCACCTGGACCAAGGTTATGTGTTTAGTTAGTGAAAATACATAATTCATGGGGCCAACAGAAAAGCCACTAGACAGGAAGATGGATGGATTGAGCGTTTTCTGTGCCACCAAACAGCTAATGATCAGGTAAACACCTCTGAGCAAAACAAAATCCAGGTTTGTTCCAGTCATTCTCTGACCACCTCCTGCGCCTCATGAGAACAGTCACGAGATTTCTGGGGCCCTTTCCAGCATAGGCAAGCTACGTCGCCTTTGGAAGGCTGCATCTTCCTCCCACCGATTACAGTCTGGCTTACTCAGAAGCACCTGAACACAGACCCACAAACGCACATGCACATGCACACACGCAAACAGTGTGATAGAAAAAAACCCATAGAAAGCAGGTCAGAGAAGCCAGTCCTCAGGATCGACTCACTTTGATATTTATCCACAAGAAACTCAGGCAGCACTTTAATTTTAACTTTCTGTTTTGGGGGGGGACTGTTGATCTCCATAGGTTAGGCACTGTGACAACTTGTCTAGGAACCTTGTCAGTATTAAACAGTCACAATTGTGTAGGAAATGATATACAAATTTTTAAAGAAGGGATTTGTGCAATATAGGAAATATAAAGATGGTATCTGGTAAAATTGAGTTTACTTAGCCAGTTATCATGCATGTTGGTTTTAAAACACTGTACTTATGGACTAAATTTGTCGTATGTATATTTTGCAATTTTCATTCTCTTACAATTCAATCTGTTGTGTCCTTTTCGTGTAAATACATGCACACCCATTATGTAATTCAAAGTTGAGATTTTTTTAAAGCTATACATTCAAAGCCAGTGCATGTGGAATTAAAGTACATTATACAACTAATGAAAAGAGCTATGACAGGAAACATAAACAGCCTGCATTCACCTACAATGGTAAAGCAAATCACAATGTCATTGGACCTCCATTACGGCTTTATTTTGTTGTTTGAATTTCTTCCTTCTTCAGAATTAAGTCCATTATGGTTTGTTGAGTTAATAACAAAACAGCTCTCTAAAAAATAATTTGCTAGATAACTGTAAATTAATATTGTTTCTGAGTCTAGCCCACCAATTATCCCAGCTTTGAATAAGAAACAGGCACTAGAGTCTGGAGAGATGTGCAGAGGTTGATAGCATGTGCTGCTCTTGCAGAGGACTCAGGTTCAGTTTCCAGAACCCACAGTCAGGGACCCTGCCTATAACTGCTGCTCCAAGGGAGCCAATGTCTTCTTATGGCAGCCATTCTCAACCTAGAGATTGAAGATGCTTTCACAGGGGTCTCCTACAACCATCAGAAAACATGGATATTTACATTACAATTCATAACAGTAGCAAAATTACACTTACGAAGTAACAATGAAAATAATTTTATTGTTGGGGATCACCACAACATGAGGAACTATATTAAAGGGTCACAGCATTAGGAAGGTTGAGAACCACAGTTATCTAACTGCCATGGACACTTGCATGCCTGTGATAGCGCGTGCACACACACACACACACACACACACACACACACACACACACACCAAAATAAAAATATTTTTTTAAGAAAAAAGAGCTAGCACCAATCATTTGTCCAACTTGGAAAAAAAACAGGACTCATTAGAAGCCACCATGTCACATTAGTCATACAGGTGTTTGCTGAACTGGCTGAAAAAAAAAAAAAAAAAACAGCACCTGGACATCTTCACTTTACCCTTGATTATTGATACGTAGCTGATTTTCTAGAATGCTGCTTGATTTCTCTAATTCCTATTTCCCTCAACATTTTACTGCTCCCAACGTTTAGGTTACCTTACAAAGAACACATTCAATTTATTGCAGTCCTCCCTTTTACAAAACAATTAATGCCAGGTCTGAAAAGTGATAAAGATTCAGAACCACAGAAATAGTTAATGCTTTTGGATTTGTCATTTCTTCCCGTAATACTTGTTACTCTTCACCCTGCCCCAAATGGGATCTCCCTAATTTTCTACAGTAAAGAAATAGCATCATCTTGGACCCAGTCAATTCTCACTTAACAATGTGAAGACATTTGAGACTGATTTTGACATTAGAGGAATAGATGATAGAGACAAAGAAACACGTACTGAAGAAATAATGAGGTGAGTTGTCAAATTGACAGCATGAATTATCTGTTACAGTGTGCTCTCTCATGAGATGACAGCTTGTTATTCCAAGACCTGGCCCTGAGTTAGATTGGCCAGACTAAATGCTGCATTTTTAGAAACCAATCATGCAAAAGCCTTGGCTAAAAGTTCTATCTGGTGGCTTGGGATTTATTTTGGCATTGAAAAGCCAAAAGTGTCAGGCAACCCAGCATGTCTTACCCAAGAAATGCATTTCTCTAGATAAGGGGGTGAAGGGAAGCTTATCCATCTGCCTTCTTTTTACTAGCAGAGTTTAAGGGAAGAAATAATCAAGAGTATATTAAGGTACACACTCATTCAGCCTTTCAACAAAACCAAGGTATGTGGTATATTCAAACATACACCAAGCTCCATTTGGAATATCTGCAATTGGGATTCTGCATTTGTTTCTGTGTATTGTAAATTGTTTTTTTGTAACTGTTGCTCAAATCCCAAATATCAGTTTTACTCATTATCTTCATAAAACTTAGAGGAGACCAATGGACCTTCTCAGAGTGCCTAAAACTATTGAAAGAGAGACTATGCAGGCAATTTGCTAGGCTTCTGTTGGCTCTAGATATTCCCTGCATGCATTCTTTGTCCTATAAGTATTCATTTTTGTGGGTTTACTGAATAGGATAATTGACATTTCCCTTATCTATCTCTATGCAGAGTTGTGTGGGAAATATATAAGGTAAATATAGATACATTCCTGACACTTCTTTGTTCACCTACAACCTGATAAAGAGGGGGCCCTGGCCACTACAGCAGGAATGTGTAGCCCCCATGTTCACACAGTCACCCACCATCACTGGAACCACATATGTAGAAAGGCACCTCCCCAACACTGATTTATTGTTTTTAGAAAGGATCTCACTATATGCCCTGAGATGGCCTTTTCAACACAAGACTCCCCTAGCCTGGCTCTCCACTGCTAGAGTACAGTTGTATGCCTCCACACCCAGATTGGCCAAGATTTTTAAACTACACCTTATAAAGAGCTACCACAACCACCTAATTCACCTTTCAGACCCATACTCCATAATTTTAACCTTTTGGTATCATACTGAGATGTCCTTACAAGGAGCTATAGTGCTCATCACCAATTAGGATGGGGTGTTAGCGGAAAAAGATGAGGAATCCTTTAAGCATTCATTTCTTCTTCCATTTTAAGCGTATTCTTTAAAATTCCTGCCTCCGTGATACAACCAAGTTACATAAAAGACCATCTGCATCAAAGTAATCTTATATCAAGTATAATTGACCGTTTTAATACAATCTCTGTTTTGTGTGAGCAAAGAAATTCCAGCAAACAGCTATAAATGGTAAGACAATCCTAGTCTGTCAACTGTCCAGAGCCCATTCACTTATTTCAGCAATGGGCTTAATGTGGTTCATTGGAAGTAACAAATTGTTTACAAAAATTTCTTACAAAAAAAAGCTTTGTTTTGTAAGAAAAATCTTAATGCAGGATGATCAGGAAAGATAAAGAGAGCATGGTTGTTTCCGGCGTCCCCAAATGTATTGCCATCTTTAGTGACATCTTGAATTAATGTGTGGTGTTTAAATATAATGAAAAATCCTCTGACTCTGTTGCTGTCCAAGAAACCTATTCTTTTGATTCTGAGAGTCACATCTTACCCACAGAATGCTTGATGAATGCTATAGATGAATGGGTGTCTTGACATTACCTAGAGGTCCAATTAGCACAAGTATTTAAGTTCACAGTATTGGACTGGACAGGCAAAATCCACCATAAATCCTTATTACTGAAAATTAGAGGGAAACTCAGTATTATAGCCTTGTAAGTTTTAATAAATTAAGAAATTCTGACAAAAACATGGAAAATGCTTCTAGAACTCAAATATTTGTCTAGTCTAGGTGACATAAGCATTGGGAATTTGATATGAATGATGAAGAGAAAGCCCAACAATCAAATATTGGGTCTAAATTTTCCTACGTCATTTGTTAGCATTGTTCTCAGACCTACTATCTCTTTTATCTTCAATTTCCTTATCTTTTTTTTTTGTTGTTGTTTTTTTCGAAACAGGGTTTCTCTGCATAGCTTTGCGCCTTTCCTGGAACTCGCTTTGGAGACCAGGCTGGCCTCGAACTCACAGAGATCCGCCTGCCTCTGCCTCTCGAGTGCAATTTCCTTATCTGAAAAAAAGGGGGGAAACTAAAGTCTATACATGATGAGTTTTTGAGGAGATTTAAAAAGATCAAAAAAGTAAAACTAAATAGAATAGTACTTGAAACACCATGCTTAATAAAAATTTTGCAAAAAAAAAAAAAAACTTTTTCCACTGCAGTTGTTTGCTATCAACACATAATTTTAAACCTTCACATGCGTGTATGTATGAGAAAAACTAATAATTCTTTGTGATATGGCCACTACGTAAAATCTGCCTTACTTAGATGTTAGGGCTCTCTTGTCTCCTATTGCCAATATGAAATAATTTAAAATTTACTTATACATTTGTTGAGGGTCAACTATCTTCCTCAACAGGTTTGTATTCCAACAATAGCAGAAATGCAAATTATTAGACCCCTGTGGCTGTCATGACAGGCAGCTGGTAGTACAGGGCAGCAGGCAGGGGACAGGGAGTGCCTGAGAACAGGCATTAGGGACAGGCCACACTTGGAATGCTTTGGTCATAAACTAAGTCTAACAAGACGGGAGAGAAGATACTGTCATATACAACTTAAAGGATGATGCTCAAAGTTTAAAATATTTTTATAGTTTTCAAATGTTCTTACGTAAATTCTACATTATGGGTTGTGTCCACATTAAAGTGGGTACCGGTGTACACTTTCATGCAATGACTCTGAGATAATATAGTAGAGAATTTCTATAGTAAGAAACAGTGATGGGCATAATGTGATAAAAATCACATCAAACATTCCAATTTCATGTATTTGTCATTAACTGGAAGACAGTTTAGCAGAAACTTGATGTCCTACATGTGGAAATGCAGATGCAGGCACTTGAGTTTCTGGTAAGAGCTCATGTGGAGCTCACCACCTCACCTCCATCAGACAACTACTAACACATTTTTTATGGTGTGCATTGGTAGACATTATTCCAAATACTTGAATACAAGTTATCATCACCAACAAATGAATATATTCTCATACAAAAAGGGAAGCAATGGCTTTTCAAATTTTACTGATATTTTCTAACTGTTGAGTAGTGTTTACATTGGCTGGGTCTTTGCCAGCATGGAGTTAGAGATAATTTCTTACTTCTCTGTGAAAAATATAGTGGATTCACTTCCTATAATAAATAAAAAATGTATTATTTTTATCAGTCCTTTGAATCTTCACTTTATGTAGTGCCTACCAGTTATCTCTCAATTTTTTTTCTAGATGACTTCTCATACATAAACTACATTTTTTATTCACATGAGTAAAAAATTCTTGGTTTGGTACAACAGCCCAAAATTATACTTCAACCAAATAAAAACAAGTATTCATCAGGAGATGGTCAACATGTATGGCATGAGATAAAGGATAATAAGTTCAAAGATGTGTTTTGTATGTGGTCACTGGAGTCAAAGGACAGCAGGACACAACGTATATAGTGAGACTCCTGAGGTTGAGGAACCAAATCTAAAAGCTACTTCTATCAAATTTATTTTCATGCCATATTGCAGTAGCAACTGTGCTATTTTTATACATGATAAATTAGCTTTGTTTCTGTCACTGTGATTAAAATACCCTGGCTAAACAACTTAGAGGAAGAAGGGCTTCTTTGGATTATAATTTCAGAAGAGACACAGTATATCTAATCAGGGCACAACTGATTGGAGCATGGGGCTGCAGGTCACACTGCATCAGTGGTCAAGAGCAGAGAGCCTACAGCAAGTAGAGCCAGACAGGTGATAAAACCTCAAAAGCCACCTCCAGTAGTAGTAATCTTCAAGCAAGGCTCCAGCTACTTAGAGTTTCAGAAGCTTCCCAAACAGTACCACAGTCTATGGACTAAGTCTTCAAACACATGTGCCCAAGGAGGATATTTCACATTCAATAAACCTGCTATAATAAAAAAAAATTCATGGAAACCTCTGCCCCTAGTACCCTTAGAATAAGCTAATTAGGCAATCATAAGCTAAATTATATATCCTAGTAAAAACATGCCTATCAGTAGTATAAACTATACACACAGAATGCCATAATAGCTGTCAATTACCACAGAAAAGCTAACACTAGTTTCAAGCTGTCATCAGAAAGAAACTGAGTGCTTTTCAGAGTTTTGATGAATTTTAACCCAATTCTGATTCTTATTATTTCACAGTTCCAGCATTTAATGCATATGTTGTTTTTAGGTTAGTGAGTGCATGTGTAGGACAGAAAGACTTCCCAACTTTAGAAGCAGTTATTTGGTTTAAAGTACTCAATTTTCATAATAGAATCACCACTGAGGACATTCAATGTAAAACACAACAGAGCATCCATAAAGCTAGTCTGTGTTTAACTTACCATCCCCGCTGTCAGAATGACAAAACTGATTTGATCGTAAACAGCCTCCGGAGTTTGCCACTGTGCTTTGGGGACATGCCAGCTTGGTTGAACCATTGTGAACTCAGAGCCCTGAGAGCAGGATATCAGACTCCTTGTGTGGTGTGTTTGGGGGACAGGGGTTAGCAATGGGATCTTGGAGCCTAGTTAAAGAAAAGTTAAGTTGTTTTCAGTTCAAATGTGTGTGTGTGTGTGTGTGTGTGTGTGTGTGTGTGTGTGTGTGTGTGTGTGTAAGAGTTCTAGCCATTTGATTAATTCTTAGAAACCAGAGCTTCAACAAATGTGCTTTTAAAACCTGATTGCCAGTGAACACTATTTTTCAATGGGTATGAAATGGAATGCCAGGATCTATCCCATGAAATATGAGAGGCAGGAGTAGTTTTCACTCTTTGTATAACTGTGTTGGCTTTACAGATAAAGATCAAGTCAATGGCATTTTAGAAAATTGCTTGATTCTAATCCCCAGTGTCCTTACTCTACGTTTCCTTTATTAATAGGACAGGATGCACACAGCTGTGGGTAACCTCTTACTGAGTTTGCTATTAATGTTGAAGCAATCTACAAAATACAGCTGTTTTGTGAAATAGATGAGTTGTGCAAAGAGGAAAATATCTCACTGGGCTTTCTTTAGAATAATAACCTGCAAAACTTCGTGAGCTTTGAGTTTTTCAAAAATTCTTAATATATAGCTAATAAATGGACACACTCAGAGCTGAGGAAACAGATCAATGAATATTGATCTTGCACAAAAGAATGGGGACTGGAGCTAAGATTCTAAGTATCCACATAAAATCCAGGCAGAATTGGCAAGCTTGGGTTCAGTGGAAGACTTTGCCCCAATAAGTAAAATGGAAAGTGATCCAGGAAGACATCTATATTAGTTTCAGGTCTCCACATGCATATACGTGCATGCGCACCCACAGACACATATACATAAACATTCAGGCACACATGCACACACACCATATACACATATATACATACATAAATACACACAAAAAGTATAGACACTTAGACACTGAGCTCTAAAGTACATACACAAAACTCCCGATGATATTTTACTAAGGTGTAATTTCAGTGCAAATGCAAGGCTTTCATTTGCACAGTATTTGCCCCCTCTTTCCACCAAACACTTGGAAATTCTCATGTTATACAATGACAAATGAATATACAGTAATCGAGCCTCAATTTATTTTATTGTTTCCTATTACCTTTTTTTTCTTTTTATTTCTGTTTTCTTTGTCTTAAGTATCTGATGTTTTTCTTTTTTTCAGGATTGGGGAAACTGGCACTATAATTGCAGTGACTTATACAAACTCTCAAGATGGTGGTTTCTACCGAAAATGTGCTTATCTTGTGCTGCAGAAATTCCAGTTTTTGGAATCTACATTATATAAATATGTGTGAAACTCTGATGGCATACCTACCAATGGCCAGACACTGAAATTGCTGATGAAATTAAGAGTGGAAGAATTGGAGAGATGACCCAGTGATTAGGAGCACTTGCTGTTCTTCCAGAGGATCTGACACCTCTGACCTCTGAGGATCCCAACTCAGATGTGCAAATATATGCAGACAGACACAAACAGCAACACATATTCAATAACAATAAAAATAAATCTTAAAAAGAATAGAACCATACAAGCATAATAACTGTAAAAGGCAATCAAATAAATTTATATTATAAATGTGGAAGAATGCTCATCAGGGAGGAGAGTGATGCTTACAAGGTGACATTTTTTGTTTCCTACAAATACAGGAGTAAGTATTTTCAGACCCATTTATTTGGGGGCCAATATACAAATCTCTATGGAGGAGCAACTATCTCAAACTCACTATCTCCAGAAATGGACTACTAATCTTTCCCTCAAGAGAATCCCTTTCTGCTTAATGACACTTCTGTCTCCTTACTTGCTTATTCCAGAAACTGGGACTATGAAGTGGTGAATCTGTTAGTTAGCTTAATGATATTATGAATTTCACAGTGTATAAATACTTCAGAACATCACACTTTTCCCCATAAATATAAGTGATTGTTAGCTGTCCATTATGCTCACCTTTCAGGGAGGGGCCTAGGGATGGCTCTTTTCTACATTCTCTCCTCCCATCTTACCTACCTGCTTCTTACAGCCTCCACTATCATGCCATTGTCCAAGACCCTAGCTTTTTTCTTTTTGCAAATTTCTATATTCAAAACCTCTTTGAATTTTTGGTTTAGATCTTGTCCCTCTCTGCATCTTAAGATTCCACCTTCCTCTTACAATTAGGGAGGATCTGCAGTCTTTTCCTGGTCCCTTATTATCTACAGAATCTTAACACTAACAGCCCCTCCAGCCAATGGCATTAATTGTGTAACAGCAATAATAATACTGTCAAATACTTTCCCATTCAGGTTTCAAAAAGAACCATATAAGAGACAACGATTAGAAATGCTCCAGGTATCTACTATTTGAAAGTAAGTTTCCCCAGTCCTTCATGAGACAGAACCCTAACATTGTTCTGCTTATCAACGTTCAATGGTCAATGACTACCTAAGCTACTGCCTTCTAGCTCTCCACTATAACTTCCTGCTGCTGTTTTCTGGATTTCTATGTTTTATTCAAGTGGCCTCTTCTCAGCAACTAATATGCACTCATTATTTCCCACCTTGGAACTTTCTGTACAGCTCTGTGTCTGACACACTTTGTGTGGCTCTTTCCTGTGGTTCTGGTCTTTTCTCCAGTGCCACTTTCCCAGGGAGGATTTGATTGATCAGTGAGTAGCCCACTCCTCCCTTTGCTTCCTCATTAGTCTATTAGTCCTTTCATAAAGCTTGTTCAAAATTAAATTATTAACTTCTCCTCTGTCTTTCTAATGCTCTGGATATCATGTGCACAACACAGATAATAAAAGAATTGCTAAAGGGATCTCTGAATCATGCCTGAGGAGTTAGAAAAACAACATTTAAGGTCTGAGCATACAGGAATGCAGGAATGAGGTAATAAGGAAAATAATTCTAGGCTAAGAGAAAATGGGTGAAGCTGGACCAGATCAGATGGTAAATTTCAGAACACCTTGGGGTACTGACAACTCAGAAGGGAAGTAAAGAAAATGTAGACCCAAGAGGAAGGAGACATTGGGGTTCCAAAGGTAGGTAAGGGCAGACTGTGAATGACTCTGGCTGTTTTGTTTTTTCCTTACATATTGGCAACCACAGCATGTTTAGAAGACTGGGAATGGAATACTAGATTTATGATTATATTAATAGATGGGGTAAGAGGAGAAAAGACTATAGAAATCTATAGTCCCAATTCTCCTCATTACTAAACATCTGCAAGACCAGTCTAAAACACAAAAGACAAAATAAGAATAATTTCAAATGAAGTTGAACATATAGGAAAAGTGCATGCAAACATGTGCTGTGACTCCACATACATTTAGAAGTTAATTTTGGGGGAGGGGGGTCTGGGGAGCAAAACTAAGGTTTTGCACATGTCAATCAAAAACTCTACCCCTGTTCTATTGCCTTCATAAAACAAACAGAAAACTTACTTTAAAAAATGTATTTTGGGGAATGTTGGGTAATTTTCCAAAGAAGCTAGTGTCAAAACTGGGGTGGATAAAGTCACTGTGGCCAGCATATAACCAGATGGACAGAGTCATTTGATTTAAACAATAAAAGAAAAAAAAAGATTATAATCTGTTCATCACAGTGGACTTCCCACAGTAATGTTTCAGATTTATAGAAAAACAAACAAAAACTTTTCAAAATACTAGTATACAAACAAAAGACACGAAACCAAAAAAACTTCAAAAGTACTCATAATATACTAATAAATGAACCTTAGTATTTCTTATTTGGAGATGCATCCTTAATCTGAAGGGAAAAATCTAGTTAATACAAAAAAAGTTCACCTTTTAAAAGTTATAGCGTTTAGATATGACCTGATTTGACCCCAAATTCCAATGGACATGCTGTTACAAAGTAATCAGAAATACACAGTGTACTTGTTCAATTTGTTTGTACTATGTAAAATTGATTTTTTTCTTTAATACTAAAATTTGGTCCATCTGTTGGGAAAACAGAAAATGTTCTAAATATATACAAAGAGTGGAAATGCTTCATTCCACTGGCTGCATCCTGTGGTACACGCATTTTCATCAGTATGTTTGTCTTGCAGACAAAATGAATATCAGATGGTGGTTTTGAAAAAGGGCAGACCTAACATGAGGTGATTAGTTTCAAAAACAGATTTTTATTCTTGATAAATTATTACCAAATACAATCATCTGTTGATTGAGGATATAAAACAGATTGGTCATACTACAACCCACAGGTTAAATGAAAAACGGAAATAATAAGTTTATTTAACATGGTCTTGCATTAAGTTCCCAGCAGTGCAAATCTAAGGCAAATAATTAGATTTCCAATTTAAAGATATACATTTGTTAAGCCAGACGTTTCCTGAGGTCATCTACTCTCTGTTGGCCAGTCCCACTGGCAATGCATTGAGGGCATTTTCACTCAGCACTTTGCATTAGGATGCCTTGTACATTACCCTAATCAAGCCAGCATTGTAGTGTGATTCAGGGATAATACAGAAAGGTCAAAAGGCTGATAGGATGACTCCTGGCTGCAAATCAGGTTCTGAAACAGTGCAATACAGACGTAAAACTAATGCCTACAGAAAGGTCCTGGGGGTGGGGGTGGCAAATATACTAATAGACAACTGGTAAACCATGCCAAAAAATATCTTGTACTAAGCAAATAGGTCAACAAATCAACAAATACCATTTAATCTCTTAAATAGCCACACTTCTTTTACTCAAGGTGACCACTTAATTCTATGGTAAAAGATAAAAATTCAAAAGATGATGCTCTGACCAATAGATGTCTTAGTTTTAGAGAGCACACTCCCTTTTCCTCCTCTTCAGCCCTCCTCTGTTTCTTCAGTAATTTACAGCTTTGCTATGTAATGTCTCTCCAGGGAGCAAAGAATCCCATTACAAATGATTCCTCTGTGCAGGCTTCAGCTCTGTAAATCAACAGTCTGATCTCCTTAAAGATTTGTAAATCCTTTCTTGGGTTAGACTGGTACAACTTGAAAATTGGTGGAAGGAAGGGAGGAAGGAGAGTTTGGTACCAAAATAGGTTCCAGGAAAAGAACTTATGATAGCTTATGTGCCGACTTTCCCCAATAACCTTTGTTCCCTGATAGAGAAAACAGGATGCCCATAAATAGTAGGACTAGGAAAGTGTAATACAAAAGTGATTTCTCTTGCCAAGAGACATTCCCAAGGGATTGATACAGGCCCTGAAGATTGAATTAGAAATATAGTGAGCTACACTAATGTCTTCCTGGAGATAGCCTTATAAATGGACTAGAACACCTTGAAAAGATAGTTAATTTGGGAACTAGAGTGATCGTTCAGCCTGTAAAAGTACTTGCTGAACAAGCATGAAGATGTGATTCTAACCATCAGCATCCTCAATTAAAGCCAGGCATAATGGTGGGAACTTGTAATCCCAGTACTAAGGAAACAAAGATATAAACAGATCCTGGGGGCCTGGTGGTCAGTTAGCCAGCCTTGCCTAAGCAGTGAGCAGTTGCTCCAAGCACCAGACCAAAAATCAAGGCAGACAGCTCTCAAGAATGACACCTAAGGTTGACCTCTGACTTCCACACATATGCAACTGCACCTCAATAAACATGTACATGTGTGCACACATGCATGCACACATGCACACTGAGTGCATTAAAAAATGATTGAGTTGCAGAACAATCATACACATTAGGAGGGCATTATTTCTAAACAATGAAGCTTAGACATCATGTATTGACTTTTTTTTCCTACAGATTTTTACGTATCTTTCTTACTCAAAACAGTAAAAGTTCTCTATCAAATCACTGGTGAAGAAAAATAAGCTTGGAATATCTCTAGTATATTTTTTAAACTGCATATCACATTTAAATAAAAGGTTAATAATTATAATAAACATAATCTAGAACATAATTTCATAAAGCTTGCTTTATGATAAGAATCATTTCATACTTTTCTTTCCTTTTTTGGAAGTGGGTAGTTTTGGACAAATGATAATTTTACTCTTGTTCAAAGTCTGTTTGGAGGAGTGTCATATATTTTATAACCTCACTGATCACATTAGGAAACAAATGTTTGTGTTTCCATGATGAAGAATCCAAAATAATGTGTTCAAGCTGATCCAAATGCTACCGAGACCAGGGACTTCTGTGGAACAATCTTTGTACACTGTAAATATGTATTACTCTCATTGGTTAATAAAGAGCTGACTGGCCTATAGCTGGACAGGGAGATATTGGGTGGGAGAGCCAGACTAGGAGAATACTGGGAAGAAGGGCAGAGTCTCAGGAGTCTTGAGTGAACACCGAGGAAGCAGGAGATGTACATGCCATATCAATATAAGGCACCGAGCCACATGATAGAACTCAGATAAAAAATATGGGTTAATTTAAGTTGTAAGAACTAGTTAGTAACAAGCCTCAGCTATCTGCTAAGCATTTATAATTAATATTAAGTCTCTGTGTGGTTACTGGGGAGTCAGCTCACAGGAATGAGCTGACTGGAGGTCCTGATGGAAAAACTCTGCCTACAAGGGACAATGACTCCATATCACAGATCACATGGTTTCTGGGGGTCAGTTCCATATAAGACCCAGTCACCTATACTTAACGAGCTTTTTGCTGCTAGTGCCACTGTATGCAATATCTGTCGCGTCAGCTTCTCAGCGAACTTTGTTCCGGTTGGCCCTAAACCAGCACATCATGCTCTCGCCTTTCCTGTCACATGATCTTTACCTTCTCCTTTTACCCATTTCCATGGCTGGCACTCCACTTCCTCCCTGTACCTTACTGCACTTACGTTCAGTTATTCCCAAGCCTTGCCTAATCTCCCCTTCCTATTTCCTTCATGTGCTTTTTAAATTTTCACCTCTACCAGCATCATCTCAGTACAAGACCTCATCATTTCAATCCCAGACTACAGTTTTTTTTTTGTTTTCAACTTGTGTAACATATTTGCTTTGAGTTTTCTCCAGATCTTCTGCCTATGCAAACATTTCTGATTAACCCTCCTACGATGTTACTCTAATCATGAGCTAATGAGGTTTGGAATCTGAGATGCTTGCCCTTACTCAGATCTGTAGTCTCAGGAAGAATCTTTGTCTGTGCTCAAATATTCTGAACACTAACACTGTCATCTGTAATACAATGAATTAGTGAAAACACTGGAACAAACCTTGTGCATAATAAGCCCAAGGAAAACATTGGGAATCACTGGTCAACATTCTGTTTTAGCTTTAAAATACTAGCATGCAATCACTAAACCAAATGAGGTCTTAGAAGATAATCCAAAGGAGCTCTTGATGCAGGCATAATCTCCAAATTAAGATAGTTTCCTAGATGGGCCATTTGTCTTATCCATTGGGCCACCATCTTAACATTCAAACTCTGCTCTGTTTATAGACTAAAAACACCTCCAAGACAAATTTTCTCTTTTGGTGAAAGCTGAAGTGATTTTATTGACAGTTTTTGCTGACATTGATTTTCTGGAAGGGAGTCCTAATATCTTTATTTGAAGTTTTCCAAAAGCCAATGTTTCCCTAGTAGACATCATGTAGGGGCTACTCTGTGTTGCCAGAAAATGTCAGGCTGAACTTTTTTTAATGTAAAAAAAAAAAAAAAGCCTTAGGGTACAATTGGGCACCCGTTTGCGGCTTTGAGAATGGTCTGTTTGTTTTACATTGGTGCTCCATTGCTAAAGTTCAAGAGGGACTTTAAAAAACTGTGTTGAAAAGATTCAATTTCCTTGCACCTTTGGTCAAGAGTTCAGAGTTACTTCCTCTGTTAGAAAGAATGCCAGCTTAACTTAGCAATAGCTAAGAAATTTAAAACCAGTGGATTCTCTTTTCCCCATCTAAGATTTAACAGTAACTTAATTTTCTTCTAAAACTGCTTTTGCCTCTATAGCAAGGAGCTTCAATGTCTTACCTATCCCAACACTTACAGTCTCAAATGGGAACAAAAATGTTGAATTCTAGAATCACCTTTCAAACCCTCTTTATTCCCGCTGACACTTACTTCAAGTCATAGTTCTTTGGCTTTGGACACTGCTACCTTGTATGCATTCTCACAGAATAGTGGTTGCCCAATAATAATCTAGCACAACTACTGGATCGAAGTGGTTAGATGCATTTGTTTCTCCCCTGTCAATTTAGTCTATGAATTCCTAAGAGACACAGAACAATGATTTACTAACCTCTAAATATTAAAATGCTGTAGAGCGCTTAACATATACTAGGAGTTCCATAAATTGATTTGCTAAATTGACTTGGACTGACAAATTGCAATCAGGTCATGTTAATTGCTGGCTAAGGCCAGGCCTCCATAAACTGAGGACAGCAGTGAAATGAAGTAATTATCCAGGTCACTGAGGACAGAAAATGTGCTAATTTGGGCAAAATGAGTAAGCAAAATTTTGCCTAGCTGAACTAATCCATCATTTCAGTGCAATGCATAGCTTTGTGAATGGAAAGGTGACCTCTGTGGGGCATCGTAGGCTCTCCTGTGCTTTAATTTGAACAGTCATCTGTTCTTTGTAGCAATGCTACATATAGTATAAACTTCTGATGCTCAAAACAGAAACTGCATCTAAATTCTTACCAACTGTCTCATAGGAATGTCACTGGATCCACAGAGGGTCACCTGAGGGCAGTATGTTGATAACTTACAACGCTTAAAAGACTACATCCCTCTAATGTAGTGAGTCTGGCCTCTTCTTCATACACCAGTCAGTAGTATGAACTATTGAGTTCAACTTTTAGACATTGCTTCTTTAAATTAACTCTGGATGATCCTCTAGGGGACAAATCATTACTGAACATTAAAGATTATCAATGGGCAAGCAGTTATATTTTAATTAAGTCAACAGCTACATTATATTATTTTATTCTACATATTTGTGAACACAGTTTGTGTTCTGGCCCATTTGTACTTGGTCTAATCAGAAAAGTCAAAGTTATTCAACCATCTATGCTACGGGTTTTAAATTTTTATAATTGATTTTGAGTCCTTTGCCATTTGGTAAATCAGCATTTGATTCTTGTGTGTGTGTGAGTGTGTGTAGCTTCAGAACCAGTGAAAAGTCTGCTATTGTTTCATGAGAGAGCACAGCAAGTTTACAATTTACAAGTAATTATTAATTGAAAATAACTGAAAAATGCTACATTGGATATTTTTACTGTATTCAAAATTAATAGTCACACATCCAGTGTCACTCATGCCCTCGAGGCTTAAAGAGAGGACAAGTATCATTTAAAAAATTAGTAACAGCCAAAAAAATTATTCAGTGACAATTCACAATCAAATAGAATTGGAACTTCATTATATTGGGTAAGATAGAGAGATGGAAAAGAACCTAAAAACTAAGTTTGAGCCTTGACTTGTCAATCATGAACTAGAGTGAGTGACCCAACTTAGCTTCCCGTCACTTGTGTTTAAAGTAGAAGTAATAGTTCTAGCTGCATCTAATACCTGCAGTTCTTTCAAGAATAAGACAACATACATGAAAATACTTTCCAAACTATAGAACAGTATATGCTTATGGACATTGGACAGTGACGATGATTTGATGGTCACCATTGGAGACAATGTTAATACTCTGCAGCTAGTAAATGTGATCGTCATAGTTATAAATCCATTTTTGTTCAGATTTTGCCACCTGTGAAGCTGAAATGTTTGTTTTGACACCAAATAAAAAACTTAGTTTATAATGAAAATATGAAAAGACATATATAATACACAGCTGTGCTAGTGAAAGACTGCGGTTCACATTCCTTAAAATTACTTCTTTTCTCTTCAGATTTCCTCTGCACTCTTGAAGGACAAAGTTGTTATCAAACGTCAATCATATTTTATTAAATTGACTGTGAACAGGGTGAACTGTAGACATGGCTGTTTCAGCCATCGGCTTCCTTGATTTGCTTGCTGCAGATGCAATTTCAACATCTACTGTTTATACATCTTTAAAAAAAGACAAAGGAGAAAAAAGGAAATAATTAAAGAGTCTAGTACATAAACTCAAATTGGTGTGTATAAAATGAGGTGGCAACTTTCAGACGTTGAAACAAAGGGATAAACCTTAGACAGGGTATACAGCTATTTACACCATACTATTAGGGTTAAGAGCTAATCCACACATCATCACCCAGTAAATCCACTATATTTAAGATAATAGGAAACTACCTAAAGGATAGTTGCTCTCTTTTCAAAGACTAGACATCATACGTAAAGAAATGACCTTCAGCCAGCTTTCTCTCTTGTAGATTGCTGCATACAGCATGAAGACTCAGTTTTAAGCTACAGATTTAAATTCTGCTACAACAAAGCAAATATTTGTTTTATTTTTCTACATATCATTAGTTCTCTATTCTCTATTTCCTATAAGACTCTTATCCAAACATATTACAAGTTGGAAAAAAGGTAGTGATATCAACATACTGGGGTTAGGAGAAAACAATTATTCTTTAGAAAGACATTTATGAAGAGTTTTAGCCACGTTGCTAATTTTCTAAGTATATCTTTTAGCAGCCACAAGACCTCTAAAATATTTTGTGATTTTACAATCTAGGTTCCAGAAGGATCTTCTTGTCCTCAACAATTTTAGATATTTAGATTTATCTACATATATGTATTTTTTGTTTCTGGTACGAGGAATTCAACCCAGAACTTTTTTGAAAACTAGTCAAAATCTTACCTGTTTCACCATTATTTTTGCATTTAGAGAAAATATGAAATCAGATGACCTAGATAGTCTATGCCCAACACAAAGCAGTATTGTTGTATGAGATATTACACTGCTCAATAAAGGGGTATGGTGTCATATATTCATAAGCTTGGGAAACAATAAATTAAACTATATTAAGTAACATTTTCTTCTCTAAATCTCTCAGAGTGACAATATATTATCATGGTGGATTATCATGTATTGTGAGATCCAAAGAATTGTTTATAAAATCTATTTGACCATGAATCCCTTCCTTGGGAAACTGTAAAAGTCTGGAAGAGATGTGGTCAACAAAAATATACTGAAGAGTTTGCAGAGACTTTCTAAGACGGTCGTGCATTCCTTAAAAACTAGAATATGTCCTAAGACATTAGGTGATTTGTTACTGTTGGAAGGTCACAGAATCTCCCTCAACAAATGACACAGCTCCAGTATCACTAGGCAATGTAATCTTACTACAGGCAGGAATACTGTCCTATGTGGTAGATGACTATTGTTGCCCTGGTGTGGCTAATGCCACTTACATTATTCTATATGGCCACGGAGAACTTATTTTCTTGCTGGCTTTACTTAAAGAGTACATGCAGTTTCTTTGAAGAAAGAGAAAAACAGATTTAGTCAGTTCCATCGAATCCAAGGAATTTTCCCCGAAATGACAGGCATCTTACAGAGTGTTTTAAGCTGCCTTTCTACACCACCACAAGCCCAAGAGAAGGAAGCAGGAAAACTGCATTTATGGAGTTACAAAAACCACATAATAAACCACCAAATAGAAGTGTATCCTCATTCCTACCTGTTCTAAATGGACTTGACTCACAGTTTAAATGAAGACAACACTATCACATAAGACAAATTTTAGAGATCATTACTTGATATCTAATAAATATATCTCTAGCTACCAGTAAGTGATACTTGAGTTTCTTACTTGCATCTCTGACATTCATTTGCCCAGTTTTCAAGATGGCTGAGCAATGACATAGTGATTATAACTGACTGTTATTAGATGGCTCTTTCTGCTTCTGTAGGAACTCAAATCAAGTACCAACCCCCAAAGACTCTCTGTAGACTACCACGGTCTGTCTGTCGGGATTTTTGTTTTGGTTTGTTTGTTTGTTCTTTTGTTTTTATCGGCGGTGAGAAGGACCCAGATTTTATCTCTTTGTAGGAGGTTCCTCTCTCCCTAAGCTTTAGCAGAGCCTCCTGCAGACCTACAGTAGCTTCGGAGTGTGTGCGGCGGCTGTGGCAGCTCAACCATGCAATTTTATAGCAGGCAGCAAACAAGGCGGAGAATTCAGGGTTAAAAACTCAAGTGGAGTTCTGTCTTCTGCAGTAATGAAAGCTGACTGAAAGAGTAAATCAAATGGATCTCCTAACAAAATGAAAACAGCTGTTTGGCCTGGGTTGGTCTCTGATTTAGGTTAAGTAATTATTGCTCTAGTGTGGTTCAAGGTTGTTCTGTATTGGTGAAATAAGATATCACATGAAAATCATCCAACTTTTTAATTTACTGTAGCATCAGAAATTCCACTGTATAAAAAATTCAAGAAACGTAATCTTCTAAAAACTTTACCTATAAATGTTTTCAAATACCAACTGATTAAATCTTCCAAGACATAATTACACAATACATAATTACATTATAGTAACAACCTCTAGTATCTATGTTGATAAAATATTTTAATAACTTCAAAATATTAAGTTTTTCAAATTTTACTGAAATGATATATCCTAATTTCCAAACAACTGTAAAGATAATTTTTATATAGAGACCTTTTTATGAAGAGCAACGAAAGAATAGCTACCTCTTAAGCCCCTAGAGAAGTCTACTCTAATAGTACAAATGTTTTTCAAAGAAGTCTTGAAATGCCAGTGATGATTAAGAAGAAAAACAATTATTAATAAAGAAACAGAAAGAAAAGATATTCTCAAGGAAGAGATTTCTATGATTTTCAATATTCAGAATAAAATAGGTCACTCATCCAGGCGACTGGAAAGATGGCTCAGCAGCTAAGAACACATACAACTCTTACAAAGGACCCTAATTCAGCTCCCAGCACCCACATGAGGTGGCTCATAGCCACCTGTAACTCCAGCTCCATGGGGATCTCTATTCTCCACAAGCACCGCACTCATGTGCACACACCCACATCCAAAAATACACACATACACATAACTAATAGTAATAATAATTTATAAATGTTAAAAAAATGATCCAAGGGATAGAGATGTTGCTAAATGATAGAACATTTGCCTATTATATACAAGCTGTAGGTTCAATCACTAGCAACACACACACACACACACACACACACACACACACAGAGTCAACTTTCTCACGTGGAACTCCAATAAATTACTAGTTAAAAATTTCTATGTATTTTCTGATGTAATACATCAAAGGCTGTATTTCTTGTTCTCTTCGTCTGACATCTTAAGTCAATTTGTAACCACCTAATGACTGCTTACATGTATATGCATAGGCTAGGGAGCTAACTCAGTGATAGAGCACTTCCCAGCATGCCCCCAGCACCCAAATAAATACATATAAACAGTAACATTCAGTGATTTTCAAAACACTGGGAAAATATTACATTATTGAACATTTCCTCAATAGTCATATCTTAAGTGTATTTTAATTCATTTGTGTACATTTAACTCAGTTCCCAATGGGAGACAGAAAATATTACATCATAAGATTAATATTCTGAGAGCAGAACACATGAGTGATTTAAAGCTAAGGGAAAGTCTCAGATGTTCTTCTTATAGTTATTATTGCTGGACACAAAGCATGACATATTTACCTTTCCAACGGGATCCAGGTCTGCAGCTTTCTTAAGTCTATATAATATTTATCATTAGTTCTTGACAATTAGTCTAACTAGTGGTTTCCAGCACATCAGAGTAACAAACAATAGAGTTACATGTTTATATCTCCAAAATGTTATGTATCTTTCTTTGATATCAATATTTTCTAAATGGAAGAACACATCATGTTTGGGCATATTATTTAGAAATTAAGTTATAGAACTACATAGAAGTAGATAATTTAAGGATTAAGAAGAAATGTAATAACAAATGATAGTTAAAAGGAAGGTTTAATTTTTTCCTTTAAAATAGTTAAGACTAATAACTAAGATCCTTAAAAATGATGGGATGCCTGAAACTAGTCTGTGTTCTTAGATGTTGGTAGTCCGAGGAGTAAAGAGAAGAATGCTTCTGCCTCTGCATGGCCAGGGTTTTCCTTTCAAGAAGCTGAAAACCTGTGTGCGGTTCTTACTGAATAAGTCTTTGTGAACAGGTAAATATCATTAATGCAAACATTTGGAAAACGGGGAAATTTCAAACAGCACCCTAAACTACAAGGTCAGTCTCTAGTCCACCGTCTGTGACAGTTTCCACTGGTACAGGGTGACAGGGATTCTCTATGTTGAAAGGACAGCTCTCTGCCCTGAAACCCCTTTGCTTTTGAGACCCGATCTCTCCCTAGTTCACCTTCTGAATAATCATTTAACTGCTGTAACGTCATGAGTTCCACACGGGGGACAAATGCTTTCTGAATTTGCATTTTTTCATATTTTGTCCTACATAAGTATGCTTCCTTTTTTCTAGGCTAACCACCTAAGATTCTACAGTCTATTATTTCTCCCAACCGCTTTCTTGACATAATCCTGGTATAAATCTAACCATCTGAGAAATCAACATAAGGGATTAGTTTTTGTTTGTTTGTTTTTGGTTTGAGAACTGTCTTCCTGTCCTTATGCTCAGAAAGGACAGCGTCTGTGGAAAGGGAGAAAACCGACGCCCACAGTGACTGCCATGATAAAGACCTGTCATCAGTGGGTGCTTACTGGTCAGTGTTCCTATAGCCACTGGTACTACTACCTGATTAGCTCAAGCTCGTGGATTTTTTTTTTTCTAGAGGGGTGGCAAAGTCCAGTAGTTTAACATGGTAGCCTGACATATAAGCAGGATTGCCTGAGGTTAGGAATCCATTCCAACGTGGTTTTGAAGCAGTTATCAAACCAAAGAACTCTATTGGGAGGCAGAATCCCACCCCAAAGGCACAGTCCTACATCCTTTGTTTCATAAACACAATTGTTTACATTTCTCCTAAAAAGGAGCAGGGGACAGAAAGTACCAAAATTGGAATACTTTAATTATCCTCCCTGTCCTCCTCAGGACCCTACAAAGAAGCCACTTCCCACAACTCCAAGCTTCTCAAGCAAGCAAGCCTTCCTGCATATGTTTATGGAGGGGTTGCATGGCATCTGTGTAGAGGCAGAAGATAAAACCGGCCAGATGATATACACAGACAACCTGAAGAATGCTTTCACTTGAAAGCTGAGACGAGCTTATTCCAACCACTCCGTTTACAGTCTTGCATTCAACCATTTCAAAGCATATTTTCCAAATATTTTTTATTTTCCTCTTATTCCTTTTTTTAAAAATGTCTCTTTGGAACCCTAAAGGAACCAAGTAACTTCTTAGTTCAAATTATTTTTCTAAATATTATTTTCATGTCAGGATTTCTAATTTAGGACATAAAGTGGGTACATATAGAGAATGCCAAATTCTAGTCCTAGTAGAGAACCTAGTAGAGAAATCTCTTCAGACACTTATTATACTCTAATTTACAGGTTATTTTGTGACACCAGCTATACCTTAGTTTGGACCTAGACTATCACCCAAAGGTTAAAGACTTGGTCTTCGGCCAAAGCAGTATCAAGAGGTGGTGGAACCTTCAGAAGGCAGGACCTAAGAGGTCAGATCATGAAGCCACGTTCTTTAACAGGGACGTCATGACCCCGGTTCCTTCTACATTTGGTTTTCAGGGTCTCACAAAATAAGCATCACTGCTCTGTCACACTCCCCTACCTCCAACCGTGGTTCTGCCTTGTCAGATCCAAATGGTAAGCCGAACTTCTATGGTCTGGAATCTCAAGCCAGTGTAAATCTTCCCTCTCCTTAAGATGATTATGTCATGTATTTTGTCACGGCACGGAAAGCAAGTGCAGGTCCTTTTTGACTTGATGTTGGAAGAGATGGGAAACACTATCTCAACTTCCACATTCTACGAAGAGTAGCAACCATATAAAAACTAAGACCTCTACTACATTACATTCCTCCATGAGTTTAACCTATCAAAATATATAATATATATATTTATTTATAATAAAATATTCTTTCCTACTCTCAAATAGTAAGATTCTTGAGTTGGGGGGGGAAGCAACTATATTTTCAATAACACTACTTTATTCGACATACAATATAATAACATATTAGGACCCTGAAAGAGATAGAGACTCACTCAAGGGTCACATAGCTGGGTGAGTCTGAGCATGGATCTTCCTTCTTTCATGACCAGCAGTAGTTTAAAAAAATTTATTTTAAAAGTAATCTACCTCACATTTTATCTGTAAGAAACAGATGTTCTGCTTTTTAAAAAATCCCAGTTCATAAGATTAAACATTTCCGATCCTTTGCAGTTCTTCAGCAATATCAAGTCTGGTGACAAGGGCTTTCTCCTCTCCACTCTACATTCCTATTCCTGTTACTGCAAATTGTCCTTATTGTCTTTCTCATGCATCTATCTGTGTTTTATATTTGAGGAAATTAAAGTAGTACAGAAAATATAACAATTAAATTACATACATTATTTTTATGTTATAGATATTCTGAGTTCCTGAGATAAGTGCTTAGGCTGTAATTAAATATGAATCTATCCATTGTTTTAGAATATTCTAGAAAAAGAAAAAAGATTGGGGAAATCAATGAATTAGTATTGACAAAGTTACAGCTGTGATTATGATTTAGCTATTGCTATAAAATTATAATTGTGATAGATATATGGGTCTGTTGTGTTATTTTGTGAATATTTGAATATTTGAGTATTAACATTATTAAGATAATGTGCTTATTTTTAAATATGTTTATATATATTGTGTTTTGAAAGACAGAAATAGGTCCTACATGAAGAGACCATTCTAATCAATATCAGACAGAAAAAAAGGAAAATGAGCTGAAGTCTGTCATCTTTTTAAAAATTATTTGAAAATCTATGAGGTATTTTTA
>CABHPQ010174163.1:765-50080 GCA_902168405.1 Peromyscus aztecus | reverse complement strand
AAACATACAGAATAAAGAAAGAATATTAAGAGCAGCAAAGGAAAAAGGTCAAGTAACATATAAAGGCAGACCTATCAGAATTACACCCAACTTCTCAATGGAAATTCTGAAAGTCAGAAGGTCCTGAACAGACATTCTGCAGATACTAAGAGACCACGGATGCAAGACCAGACTACTACACCCAGCAAAGCTTTCAATCACTGTAGATGGAGAGAATAAGATATTCCATGCCAAAACCAGATTTAAACATTACATATCCACAAATACAGCCTTACAGAAAGTATTAGAAGGAAAACTCCAACCCAAGGAAGTTAGTTGCACCAAAACACAGGCAATAGATAACCTCATACCAGCAAATCCCAAAGAAGGGCAACACACACACACACTACCACCAAAAAATGACAGGAATTAACAATCACTGGTCATTAATATCCAATAATATCAATGGACTCAATTCGCCTATAAAAAGACACAGGGTAACAGAATGGATATGAAAACAGGATCCATCCTTCTACTGCATACAAGAAACACACCTCAGCCTCAAAGACAGACATTACCTCAGAGTAAAGGGTTGTGAAAAAACTTTCTAATCAAATGGATCTAAGAAGCAAGCTGGTGTAGCTATCCTAATTTCTAACAAAAGACTTCAAACTAAAATCAATAAAAAGAGATGCAAAATGGCATTTCATATTCATCACAAGAAAAAAATCCATCAAGATGAAGTCTCAAATCTGAACATTTATGCCCCAAATGCAAGGACACCTATATTTGTAAGAGAAACATTACTAAAGCTCAAATCACACACCAAACCCCACACACTAATAGTGGGAGACAGCCAACATCAAACTAAGTGGCAAGAAACTCAAAGTGATTCCACTAAAATCAGAAACAAGACAAGGCTGTCCACTCTCTCCATACCTATTCAATATAGAACTCAAAGTTTTAGCTAGGACAATAAGACAACAAAAGGAAATCAAAGGGATATAAATTGGAAAGGAAGAAGTCAAACTTTCACTATTTGCAGACGATATGATAGTATACATAAGTGACCCCAAAAATTCTACCAGGGAACTCCTACAGCTGATAAACACCTTCAGTAATGTGGCAAGATACAAGATTAATTAAAAAAAAAATCAGTAGCCCTCCTATATACAAATCATAGATGGGCTGAGAAAGAGCTCAGAGAAATATCACCCTTTACAATAGCCACAAATAACATAAAATATCTTGAGGTAACTCTAACCAAACAAGTGAAAAACCTGTATGACAAGAACTTTAAACCTTTGAAGAAAGAAATTGAAGAAGATATCAGAAAATGGAAACATCTCCCATGTTCTTGGATAGGTAGGGTCAACATAGTAAAAATGGCAATCTTAACAAAAGCAATCTACAGATTCAATGCAATCCCCATCAAAATCACAATGCAATTCTTCACAGACCATGAAAGAACAATATTCAACTTCATATGGAAAAACAAAAGACCCAGGATGGCTAAAACAACCCTGTACAATAAAGGAACTTCCAGAGGCATCACCATCACTGACTTTAAGCTCTACTATAGAGTTATAATAATAAAAACAGCTTGCTATTAGCATAAAAAATAGACATGTTGATCAATGGAATCAAATTGAAGACCCTGACATTAATCCACACACCTACGAACACCTGATTTTTGACAAAGAAGCCAAAATTATAGAATAGAAAGAAGAAAGCATCTTCAATAAATGGTCTGGCATAACTGGATATCTACATGTAGAAGAATACAAATAGATCCATATCTGTCACCATGCACAAAACTCAAGTCCAAATGGATCAAAGATCTCAACATAAATCTAGTTACACTGAACCTGATAGAAGAGAAAGTGGGAAGTAGCCTTGAATGCATTGGCACAGGAGATCACTTCCTAAATATAATACCAGTAGCACAGACACTGAGAGCAACAACTAATAAATGGGACCTCCTGAAACTGAAAAGCTTCTGTAAGGCAAAGGATGCAGTCAATAAGACAAAAAGGCAGCCTACAGAATGGGAAAAGATCTTCATCAACCCCACATATGACAGAGGGCTGATCTCCAAAATATATAAAGAACTCAAGAAACTAGACAGCAAAATATCAAATAATTCAATTAAAAAATGGGCTACAGAGCTAAACAGAGAATTCTCAACAGAAGAAGCTCAAATGGCTGAAAGACATTTAAGGAAATGTTCAACATCCTTAGCCATCAGGGAAATGCAAATCAAAACAACTCTGAGATACCATCTTACATTTGTCAGAATGACTAAGATCAAAAACACTGATCACAGCTTATGTTGGAGAGGATGTGGAGAAAGGGGAACACTCCTCCACTGCTCGTGGAAATGCAATCTTGTACAGTCACTCTGGAAATCAGTATCGTGGTATCTCAGAAAATTGGGAATCAACCTACCTCAAGACCCAGTGATACCACTCCTGGGCATATACACAAAAGGGCTCAACCACACCACGAGGACATTTGTTCAATTATGTTCATAGCAGCATTATTCATAATAGCTAGAACCTGGAAACAACCTAGATGCCCTTCAACCGAAGAATGGATAAAGAAAATGTGGTACATATACACAATGGAGTATTACACAGCGGTTAAAAAAATGTCATCATGAAATTTGTAGGCAAATGGATGGAACTAGAAAAAAAAAATCCAGAGTGAGGTAACTCAGACCCAAAAAGACAAGTATGGTATGTACTCACTTATAAGTGAATATTTGACACAATGTAAAGGATAACCAGGCTACAATCCACAACCCTAGAGAAGCTAGGTAAAGAAGAGGACACTAAGAGGGACACACATGGATCGCCCCAGGAAGGGTAAAGTGTTAAGATCTCCTGGGTAAACTGGGAGGGAGGAATAGAGGGGAGGGAATGGGAGGTGGGAACATGAGGCTTCCTGATGACCAAGTTGGGGGAGAGATGTGGAGGGAGAGCAATGAAAGAGATATCTTGACAGAGATATTAAGGGGGTGGGGAGAAATCTGCAGCTAGGAAAAACCCCAGGAACCCACAAGATTGTCCCCAGCTAAGACTCATAGCAATAGTGGAGAGGGTTCTTGAACTTGCCTTCCCCTGCACTGAGGTTGGTGTCTACCCTAATTGTCATCATAGAACCTACATCCAGTAACTGATGGAAGCAGATGCAGAGACCCACAGCCAAGCACTTGGCCAAGATCCTGGAGTTCAGTTGAAGAGAGGGAGGAAGGATTATAAGGACAAGAGGGGTCAGGATCATGATGGGGAAAACCACAGAGATAGCTGACCCAAGATAGTGGGAACTCATGGACTCTGGACTGACAGCTGGGGAGCCTGCATGGGACCACACTAGGCCCTCTGAATGTGGGTGAAAGTTGCGCAGCTTGATGTGTTTGTGGGTCCCCTGGCAATGGGGCCAGGACTTATCCCGGGGACATGAACTGGCTTTTTAGAGCCCATTCCCTATGGTGCTATGCCTTACTCAGCCTTGATGCAGAGGAGAGGGCTAGGTTCGGCTCCAATTTGGTATACCAGCCTGTGTTGACTACCCAAGGGAGGACTTACCCTCTATGAGGAGGGAATAGGGTGGGATGAGGGTAGGTGGGGGGCAGAGCCGGGGTTGGTATGTAAAAGGAAAGAAAAATCTTTAATAAAAAATTATAAAAAAGTAGTCTATTCCTTTATAGACTTATTATTACATAGCAGTATTTCAAAATCACATCACAGGCTGGAAGGATGGCTCAGTGGTTAAGATCATGCACTGCTCTTGCAGAGGACCCCAGTTCAGTTTCCAGCTCCCCACTTCAGACAGCTCACAACTGCCGACAACTCCAGCTCCAGGAGATACAACACCTTCTGGCCTCTGTCAGCACCTGTACTCACATGTATATACCCGCACACACATAAACACATGCACATAATTAATTAAAGCTTTAAAAAAAAAAACTGTTGCAGCATATCATTCCAAAGACCAATTCAGAGAATGTGCCTGACTCTCCACATGGGACAACCTGTGTCCTCTAGACCCCATCTTCTGCCACAAATGTTCTTTACTTCAAATAAACTATTTATTCCAGGGATACGTATCCTCTCTCATTAGCTGAAGCTAAACTGTCTGAATCTGTAGACCCAGAAACATCAAACTCAACTAGGTGTACAAGTCGTTAGTTCTCCTGCCACCATTCAGCTTGTGGCAGATGGCAGCTAGCTTCCCAATACTCTAACCCAACAACTTTGAACCAGTTACAGTTGACAGTATCAGTGTGCTGTTTCAGCAATGCTACATGAAGAACCTGGACACCTAGGAGGCGCAACCCAGTGTTTGAATGGTGGAGAGACCATTGTTCCCAACATCCATCAGTCCAATTATCAGGTGAGATTGGTGTTCCCAACACATTGCAAGTAGGGTTTTCAAATAGTACTTCAGGCTATGACAACCCCCACCCCAACTTATGAGTTCCTAGACAGAAAGCGCTGCCTGCTGTGGCCCTGGCCTCCTAGCCACGACTGCTGCAGCCACCTGCAAACAATCACTCTCTCAGACTGTGTTTCTAGGCACTTCCCATGGTTACACTAGGTTTAATGTTTTAGAGTTCTGTGAATGGCTCTCTTTACTCTCCAAACATGAACACTGAAGAGCAAGAAGTGTTCCCCCTGTGGTAGTGGTCATTGGATCAGGTTTCAGTATTCCAGTTCTCCACAAAAATCCGAAGCCTAAAGATATGAAACTTAAGTTTTCTTTTCCTTTATAGTTAATAACATTATATTTAGTTAAGATACCCCCCAAATCCCATACCTGGAAATAACACTTTGCTGTAATTTTCTACATCTATGCACACACACATGCACACATATCAGAGATTTTATATATAAATATGCACACATGGAAATGGAATTTTATAAATAATTAATGCATCATATGCACTTTCCTTTGTCTTTAAATAACCTTTGGAAACAGTTTTTACAAATGAGCAGAAGCCTTTCTCCATTTACCTAAATACTATATTTTCATTAGTGTTATGGTCTGAGGTTTGTGCCCTACCCCAAAACTCATATCCTAAAATCCTAGATACCAAGGACGGACATGGCATTAGGTAATAGGGTTTTTGCGAAAGGATTGGGAAATCCTAATTCATGATTAACCTTTGATAAAAACAAGGGAATTTCTTTCTTCTTCCGCCATGTAAGGGCATGGAAAGAATTCAGCTCTATACCACAGGGAAGTCAGCCCTCTACCCAACTAGACCATTCTGATGCTGTGGCCTTGAGGACTGCAGCCTCCAAAACAGTGAGAAGTAAGTTTCTGTTGCTTATAAATCACCCCATTCTGAGTGACAGCTCAAACACATCATGACACTTAAGAGCCTATATTTTTATTTCTTTTGCAAATTCCTCTCATCCTCATCCTCAGACTCTGCCCCATGGTTCTGAGCATAGACCTCTCCATCTCTGGCACAGACGTTGAGGGGTAGTCTGAGATTTCCAGGCTTGGTGTTCATTAGATGTCTCTTCAGCCCTTAGCTCCTCCTGACCACTCATCCTCTTTGATACATAGTTAGCCACCTGTGGTCACTTCCATACGGATGTTCTAACAGCACCTTACATTGAGGAGATCCTAGGACCAGCTCTTGGTCTATGCAACACCTGCCTAAACCAAGTCAGTACACGACCTGTTCCAACTCCCCACTTGCCACTCCCTAGCATACCTACCTTATGGCCTAACACTTAACCATTTCCCAGTCGTGTGTGTTTAAAACCTCAAAACCACACGCACCTCTTTCTTCTCTTTCTCTAAATTCTCCACTTGTAACCAACTCCGACAGTTCTATTTGGGAAACACATCCTCGTATTACTTTTAATCCCATTCACTCAGGTCCCTTCCCATCTCACATGTATGCCAGAGCTGACAGTAATGAAACATACATGCATACATATGTGTGTGCCTGCATGTATATGTATATGTATGTGTATGTGTAAGTGTATGTGTATGTGTATGTGTATGTGTATATGTATATGTATGTATGTGTTCCTGGCCTTTGTCTCTAACCTTGCCCTCAGTGAGGACCTGGCTTCATCTCATCAGCTTCCCCCACAATCAAGCACATTTCTCAGCCAGGTCTGATCGATTTTACAAAACATAATTAGAAAGGGGTAGCAAAGAGCAGACTAAAGTACAGACCAGGAAAAAGACGTTACAGAATAAAAAGGAAGAAATCTTTCAAGCTAGGACTAGAGGGAGGTTTTGTTTGCTTTAAAGAAAGAATAAGAGATTTGAGAGGAAATGGGGGAAGGGCGTGGGGAAAGGGAAACCAGTTGTTAGTGTTTATTCTGCAGACTTCCAAGTGCTTTCTACAGGCCTGAGGCAAGAGTGGACTTCTCTTCTCATTCTCCTTTTGAGCTGTTTTGACTGTATGTCTTCAAACTGTTCTCCATGAGTCTGGGATTCAAAGAAGATCCACAAGAATTATAGTCACAACTAATCTTCCTACCAAGGAACCGCCAAGGAACTATGCCTACATCACCAACATCTATCAAAAATGTCACCAGCACACATCTGACATCTATGATCATCCACAGCAGTGTGTTTCAAGCTATGTTCCCCAGACATCAAGGACTCCACCAAGGTATCTCGGGGCTGACAGGTTAACAGGATGGGAGGAACTGCAATCACTGTGTCTCTCATTCCATCATCCCCAACACAAAGGGAGTTAGATTCTACTTTTATCTGTTTTATACATAGTATTTCATTTAAGATTTAACTTGAAATCTTAAAAAAAATGAGGTTTTAAAACACTGAGAATAGTTAAAAGTATAAATGATTAAGTTAAATTAGTCTATATTAGTAATTCCTCCTTTACCACTTAATAGTTATGGAACCTTCATTGATCATGGTGGTAATTCCTGAGCAAGTCAGGACTGTGTGACATGAAGCAATGTATGTGACGCTTTTAGTGCAAGAACTGGCAAGCAGGACACTTGGTACATTCATCACATGACAGGAAGCATGGCAGGTCACTTAGACAGGACTCAACAGCAAGCTGCTGACACAACTGTGTAGCTCTGGACTATGGAATTTCTGGGCCTCAAGTTCCTCACCTACTGGGGACTTATTAAGGCAACTCCATATAGTTTAAAAGGAAGTTTATTTTGGGGTAACTTACAGCCAGTAAAGGGTTGGTTACAGGATCCGGGAGAGATGGAGTGCAGTCCAGCAGTGTTTTCTGGAGAACTCTGCTGGGTCTCCCATCCAGCATCCAGGATCACAAGGAATCAAGAGAGCCAGCACATCTGGATCTCGGGTCTTAAGGGTTCCCGCCTTGGCCCCGCCACCGGGGGAAGTCATAGATATGCATGGCAGTTACTGGAAGCCTCACTAGGGGCAGTACTTCCAGGTCAAAGCTAGAACAACTACCCACTACACTTCCCTATGAAAAGGGATTAATAACAGCTTCACTCAAAGAGCCTTGTAGGAACTGGTGAAGTCACTTTTCTCTTCACTGTGACCAATTACCCCTGAAGAAGCAACTTAAGGGATGAAGCATTTATTTCAGCTCATAGTTTAGAGGAAGTAGTGGTAGATAAGACTTATGGTTGCACCAACAGGAGTGTGAGGCTTGTTCACACTCATGTGTCTGGAAGCAGAGGGAGGTAGACACCGGCCTGGAGCTCACTTTCTCCTTTTCTATTCTACCCAAGGCTTTAACCTATGGGATGGTACCGACCACACTCAGTGAAGGTCTTTCTCTTTAGTGAATCTCTGAACATCCTCACAGACACACCAGAGGTGTGCCTCGATCTCCTAGATGATTCTAAATCAAATCCAGTTGAAAATGAAGATAGGTAGAGCTTGATGCTGTAAGAGTGACGACTCTTATTAACTAGTGCCCAGTGAATATCTGACCCATTCTATGTTTGCTGATTATTGAATTCAAGGATTTCAGGCTTGCTGTCATCTACCTTCAACCATATGGGCATGTGAACGTATACTTCTGGACTGCCCTTCATTCTTTTCTATTCACCAAAGATGCCCATCTTTCAATGCCCTGTTGACACATGACCCCATATACTGCATTCATGACTTTGAGTGATCAAAAGCTGGAACTCTGCAAACAGGCCTGGATCAAGTGTTGTTTGCATCTATAAGATCATTGTGACCTTATATAAATTTTTTTCTTTAAGCTTTTTTCTAACATTTTATTTTTGAAATTAAAATATAATTACATCATTTCAATCCCTTTCAAGTTTTCCTCCAACCATGTAAAGCCCCACCCCACACTCTGTGTCAAATATATATGTATATATATTTCTATCGATGCTTTAGCTTGCTACATGCTAAAATCACTTATGAAGTTAGAAAAACTAATGCTGTGATCACAAACAGGGTTGAAGCCAGGCATCTATATTCTACTAAAGATCCAGGTGATTCCAAAGTGTGGACAAGCCTGGGAATCCTGGGCATTACAAACCTCTCTTTAAACTTGCAAATCCTTCCTTATCAAGTGTCCTTATCAAGACAGAGCTGTCATGCAGGACTGACATAAGCCAAACCTAAGATAGTGTAGATGAAGTACCCAGCTCTCTCTGTCTCACCCTATGGGGCAATTACTATCCAAGCTTCCTCCACTCCACCCAGGGGTGTTCAGTTTTCACAGTCTGCACCGGTTCTGTATGACACACGGTGGATGCTGTAGCTACACTATAATCCCCTAGAGATCAGCACACATCACTGTCCCTCTGTTCACACCTAATAAACCCTGCACACTGGGAAGAATGGGGATACAAAGACAATTCTGAAACACTCACTCTGACCCATTTTGTGCAATAATGAATGAAGCATTAAAGCTAACCTTGATACTTTCTGCCCTTCAAAATCCTGGCCTCTGTTTGCCTACAGCACCTTTCCTTTGCCATGGAGACAAGATACTCAGGTACTGCTCCTGAAAAGATGAAGGCCAGAGACAAGGTACTCAGGTGCAGCTCCTGAAAAGATGAAGGCCAGGGACACAGTGCTCAGGTACCACTCCTGAAAAGATGAAGGTCAGGGACATGGTGCTCAGGTGCAGCTCCTGAAAGGATGAAGGCCGGGGCCCACTGATGCCCTGACAAGAGCCAGGACCTCAGAGTACCACAGTAGCCCAATAAAAAAAAATGTCCTCAGTTCTGTGGTGGAGTAGAGCCCAGAGGTTCTTAAGCCTGCTCTGTAATCTACATGTTCCATCCTGGGACCTGGGAGACACGCACCCTGTCCTTGCTTTCTGCTTCATGGGGAATATCCATCCCACTGAACACTAGCTACAAGTTCATCCTCAGAAGGTCTGGGTTGGCAGGAGGGTTTAGAATCAAAGATAGGAATTTCATTACAGTTATGATTTTTAAAAAGACTATGAAAGGGAAGTACTGGGGGATACAAAGGTCTAAAGCAGCAGCAGAGCAGCCCTAGTCTTTCTGCCAGCCCTGAAGTCAGTGCTGGGAGCCACCTGACTGCTGTCCACCCTATGTCTTGAGGCAGGATCTCTCACTGACTTGATCTCTCACCAATTTGGCTAGGCTGATTGGTTAGTGAGGTTCGAGAATCCTTCTGCCTCTGACTCCCCAGTGCTAGGACAAGCCCAGGCCTGGTGGCACTCTCCTCTGTCTCTCTCTCTCTCTCTCTGTGTCTGTCTCCACCCCCTGCCTTGTGAGTGCTGGGAATCCAAATGCAGGTCCTCATGCTTACATGAAAAGCACTTTACCAAGCTAACTATCTCCTCAGCCTGGCTTCACTAATGTTAAAACAAAACAAAAATCCAAACCCTATACAATAAACAATTATCTGCCATTTCTTACTTTATTGATCTTTCTGTATTGCAGACTATGAAATGGTTAAAGCACTAAGACTACTCACTTTCACTTGAATAATTCCTAACTCCACACACTTTAATAATAATGAAGCCATCAGCAGATAGATGTTTAAAGAGTCATTCTATACAGCTCTGGAGAAACAAGGATCTTTGAACTTGAGCAACAGAGCATTAAAAAAATAAAATTTAAAAGCCCTTTAAGACATAAAATTTTTATCAAACTAAACTTGCACACAAATGTAGGCTGTTTAACTGAAGATTTGGAAGCCATTTTCTCTCTGTTGTCTGCCATGAATACTGCCCTGGGTTGTGGTGGTATTGTGTTCCCCAAAATATTGTGTACCTTAATAAACTTATCTGGGGTCAGAGACAGAACAGCCACAATATTAAACATGAGGATAGGCAGTGGTAGCACACGCCTTTAATCCTAGCATTCCAGAGACAGAAATCCCTCTGGATCTCTGTGAGTTCAAGGCCACATTGGAAACGGCCAGGCGTGGTGATACACGCCTTTAATCCCAGTAAACCAGCCTTTAATCCCAGGGAGTGGTGGTAGAGAGCAGAAAGGTATATAAGGCGTGAAGAAACTCGAGGCATTTGGCCTGGGTAGGCATTTGGCCTGGAGAAGCATTTGGGCTGGTTAATCATTCAGGCTTCTAGCAGCAGTTCAGCTGAGAATCATTCAGCTATGAGGACATAGAGGCTTCCAGTCTGAGGAAGCAAGACCAGCTGAGGATCCGGTGAGGTGAGATAGCTGTGGCTTGTTCTATTTCTCTGACCTTCCAGCATTTACCCCAATACCTGGCTCAGGTTTGATTTTATTAATAAGACTTTTAAGATTCTGCTACACTGGGTCCCTGGGATACCTGTGCTTTGTAACTGCTCACTTGGCATGATCTGATGGACAAATTTTTGACAAAACTTCTACCTACCCCTTCATATTATATGCCAGTTGTTAGTTGGCAAGTAGGTTGTGTTCATGATTTGGAATTTTTAATACTGTATTTTCAAAGCAAACCAGCTTGTCCATGCTATGCTCTGTCATCTAGTCTAATTCCCTGTGTTTCATTCTTAGTGTTTCAGTGTGCACTCACCTCAGCCAGTGAAATTCCCACAACCTGAGTTACAACCAACCTGGACTAAGAACTGATGCCAGGAGAAGAGCGGGACACTCTACTGAAGGTTCAAAGTCAACTTGGGTCATTGGGTGACAGTACAGGTCAGGAGGAGGCTAGAAGACAGTTCAGTCAGTAAACCATTTGCTATGCAATCATGAAGACTGAAGACTACTCCTCAACCTCCAGCACCCACATGAAAAGTCAGGCATGGGGGTGCATGTTGGCCATCCCAGCTCGGGAGAGGCAGAAACACATGTATCCCTAGGGCTCACTGTCCAGCCAGCCTCATCAGAGCCACAGACTCCAGTGAAAGACATGCAAAAAAACAGGGTGGAGGGCCAGCCCATGAAGAACAAGAGCCAAGGTCTGTTTCTAGCTTGCACACAGACAAACATGTGAAAACACACACACACACACACACACACACACACACACACACACGTGCAAAAAAAATGGCAAGCAACGAAGGAAGGAAAACAATACAGGTCTAATTCCTCCCTCCTCAGAAGCAGCAACTTCTGAGTCAGTAATGCTGTGAGCCTTAGGATCCATTAGGAGCAAGGGCTACCAATCTATTCTTTCAATTACCCATACCTGGCCCTTGTATCTTGCCCACCATCTCACCTCTCCACAGCTGCATTAGAGTGACACCTTTTGGAAAATGTTGAAACTGATGGCCAGGCTGCTCTCCACCTGGACCTGACTATCTGCAGATTGTGCTTATAATATGCCTTCTCCTTGTTGAATGAAGGCATCTAAGAACTCTTTCCACAGCAAACAAAATCCACTTCAAATTCCTCAACTTTAACCACATTTAAAAATTTCTGTTTTCCCTTTCTTTTCCTGGGGATAATTAACAAAATCACACGCTATGACAAAAGACAGAACAGGAATGTGCAAAACACATACATCTGACTTCACAGATACCATTGAGTCAAAGGGTACTAGAGCACAAGTAAGTACCAGTCCAAAATGGCCTCAGGCATGCTCTACCCCACCTGGTACCAGGCTCTGTGGAGCCCCCTAAAAGGGAAGCTGTGGGGACAGGCTTCCCGGTGTGCTTGCTGTGGGTGCTCCTTGGGCAGCTGGGAGGTTTTCTGGATTGTGTGTTGGTGCTCTGCAGGGCTGTCATCTGCCCTAACTTGGTTTGGCATTCTTTAGGAACTATGGAGTATGATGAGGAGCATGGGTTCCAACGTCAGATAGCCCAGCTCCTAAGGAAGCTAAGCCCCAGTTTTCTTATCTGCTAAGTATGGCTGCTTATTGCCTTGGCCAGGTCCTGGTGGGGACCACTTGAGCTATAACAGCTACTTTTAAATGTTTTAAATTTAAATGTTTTAAATGTTCAGACTCTGAAAAGATGAATAAGTAAGACAAAGAATTGGATTTCTATCTTTTTTCATTTTCAGAAAGATGCTTATGTTTCCTCAGTGGAATGTGGAAAGGCTTAAATTTAATTTATAACAAGCCAAATTAAACACCTGAAAATTGTGTGTTGTTCATCTTTTAATCTTACTGCGGCAAAATCCCAAACATAAAGCTGAAGGAATGGAGACTATCCAAGAGAACACCGTGCACAACGGTGGTGCTGGGTCAGCCTGTCTAGAGTGCGTTCACTAACGACTTGTGGCTATAGAGCATTGGCATGGGTGGGGTCATCATACCACAGGATTTTCAGCTTCATTTTAAGTTGTTTGAATTTAAATTACTCATATGCTCACTTCATGGGAAAGAGCAGTATCTGAGCAGGTTTATATTTCTGATCATAGGAGAAACCTCTCCCACCCCCCCTTTTTTTTACATGCAGTAAAACTTAAAGAATTACCATTTGGTCCAGCTGTTCAACTTTAGTAATTTACTCTAAAGATATGATAAGGGATGTTCCCATAGGAGATTATTCTAGGTATAAACATTCACAATGTTGTTTGTAAGTATCACAATAAAATGATGTGTATATATACATGTTACACATACATATGAAAACACATAGGTGTGTTTGCCTTCCAAAGAAATGAGATTAGCAATGTACTCACACACATGGCAATATTGCAAAGAATCTGGATTCAAAAAAAGAATCACAGGCACCCAACTGTTAGGATGTTAGCTAGCTATTAGACACTAAGTCAAACGATATACTATAAAGGAAAGTGAGTTAGGAAAACTTAGGTGAGAAAATGAGGTTAATAAGTAATAAATATCGTGCAGTTACAACTATGTGGGGGGATTTTAATTCATAGGAGAAACAACTAGAAGGAAATGCATCCAACGATTCTTTTGGGTTGGATGGTATCTAGAAGAGGTATTTTAGGTTATGTATTATTTTCTTCCTTGTACTTATTCCTTTAAACAGGCACTGTTAATGAAATAAGTAATTTTAAGACCTTTCAACGGAGGAAGGTCTGAATAAAAAGTAGCTGTTTCCATGGGGTTGGAATGGGTTATAGATAGACTCCAGCCTCCATAGAAGGGGAAGAGAAGAATGCAGAATTGCAGAGTAGGACAGGGCCTACCAGCAGCAGTTATGGTGGTAACTAATGTGGCCAAAATGACCCCAGAGCTTCTATACTTTGGAGCATGAGTGCCTGGTTCTGACAGCCCTTAGATTTATACTGATTGTAACATGGTTCACCAGGGAGTGCCCATGTGTTAGTGACTCCAGAGCTGTCAACAGCAGTTCCTGCCACCTCCACCCTGCCCTCCAATGCACATGTGCCTTGATCATTTCTCCTTCTTCCCTGCTAAAGACTTAATGTGCTTTCAACGACCAGTCTGATAACTTACTTTAGTGTTTTGCTTTGTGTTTATACAGCATTGTCTGATTTTGAGATCATTTTGTTTCTGATGCACTCAAACTACGTGATTGGGTCCTAGAAAATCTGAACCATTTGTCCATGTCATCTGGCTACCTTTATTAGCATGGTCTGTTTACTCCCAGTCAACAAATCAGGGTAGTAGCTTTAGGCAGACCTACTTTCTCATGAGACAAGAGAAGTACTGTGGCAATTTCCAAAGGGGATGAATGAGATGGGTCTCCTGTAGACCAGGCTTTGGAGGAGACACCTGTTAATGCTATCAAATTTAAATCAGCCCAAATCAAGCTTGAATCCAAGCCTGACCTCTTGTTCTCGGGCCATATGTCTATCTACTTCGAGCAAAAGTGGCTTCACTGCACATCACCTTACTCCTTGAGCACATGAAACTCAACGCATGCTTTCATTCTCCTATTTGGCACAGCACATTCTCACATAATATATGATCACTAGATGGCTAAGGGAGACATGCTGAGAGGGAGAACAGAGAAGGAGCCACCTTGAACAAAGCAATTATGGCCTCTGACTTAAATAATAGAGTGTTCCACAGCCTATTCGATCCTTCCATATTCCCAAAGAAGATCACTAAGCTGATAGATAACTCAAGCTGAGAAAAAGCAAAAGATTTAGCCATGAGTTGCATGGGGCTACTCTTCAGCAGAATGAGTCTTCTGAGTACAAATATGACAGGGGAGTTGCTAGAAGGCAGTAAACTGGGAGGCCTGGGAGGAAGCTCTGGGCCTCTGAGTGGAGAAGGAACTCAGTTCATATTGGCTAGTGTCTCTGCACCTGAACACAACACCTCGCATACAGCTGACACACACAAACGCATGCATACACACGTTAGTGGGTAGATCTTGTATCAGTTTTGCTTCACTGTGTTCTTTGAGCACAGAGCTCTTCTGAATGCCTTAACTGAATACCTCTGTAAACTTGACAACTCAGAGTTCTGTCATCAGAAGTCTGCAAAAGGTATGCCTGGGTTATCCACTCAGGCTCCTGAGTTTGATTTCAAGATATTGGCATGTTGCATTCTCATCTGGAGCCTGGGGTCCTTTTCAGGCTCATGAAGGTGAAGAAGAATTCACTTCCTTGCAGAAGTAGGTATGATGGTCCTATTTGCTTGCCACTCCAAGCTCACAGGGCTGCCTACATTGCTTATAAGTTGTCCCCTTCACATCTTTAGAGCTGGCAATGGAGAATCTACCTGACCTGAGACTTGTCTCATCTATTGACTCAACTCATTCAGAAAGTGCCTGGTTCCTTCTCAAGACTTAGATGGTAAGCCCAGGTCCACCAATGACAATGCTCTTTCAGAAAGTCAACTATGCGATGTAATATACCTAATGACAAGTACAATTGTCCTGTTTCATACAGGATGCACACCCCAGGGAGAGGAACTCTCATAGATCATCTTAGAATTCTGCCAACCCATTTTCCAAGCAATATTGATCATATGGAACCAAGTGAACATGCTACCAAAATATTGTTCATTGTTTAGATCTCCTCCCCCTAAAGATATAAAATTGTGTTTCAAACCACCTAAAAAGTAGAGGGAAGTGCTTTTTTTAGAGTAAGAATTTGTGAGAAAAATCTATAGTTATCACTGTACTTTGTAGAAAATGCTTTTCCCAGGAACAAGGCAAGGATATAAATAGTATCTCACCTCTCTTATTCAAATACTTGGAATTCTAGCCAGTGTAATATGGGAAGAAAAAAATAAAAACCATAAAAACTAAAAAAGTAAAAATAAATATAAATAAAGCTATCTCTAAATGCAGATGACACAATTGTCTAGAAAATTCTAAGCAATCTCTCAAAGTTTCCCAGTCTAGTAAATTCAGAAGAATTTCAAAGATACAGAAACAACACACACAAAAAAAAATCAGTTGTATTCCCATATACTAACAAAAATATGTGAAAACCAAAATGTAGAGCTAGATGCCATTTATAATCATTAAAAGATGAAATATGTAAGTATAAGTTTAATAAGATGTGTATAGGATCTATGTACAAAAGAATCACACCATTCTGATGAAACAAATCAATACAATTAGAGGCAGAAATGTAGTGTTTCTGTGAATTTGAAGACTAAATACAATAAAGATGTCATTTTTCCCCCAGACTGATCTATAGTTTTAACATAATTCCTATCAAACTCTTGGCAAGTTTTATTGCAGGCATAGACAAGCTTATTGTAAACTTTATATGAAAAGGCCCAGGCTCCAGACAAGCTTGAATAAGCCAGACAAAGAAAAATAGAGAAATAGATCTACCCTCAATGTAGCTATAGTAAACAAGACAGTGTGATACTTGCGTAGGAACAGAGATGTGGATTGATGGAACAGAATAGAAAATGCAGAAATAGGCTCACACAAATCTGCCTGAGTAATATTTGACAAAAGCAATTCATTGAAAGATATTCTTTTCAACAAACAGTGTGGGAGCAACTGGACAAACAGACAGCAAATACCAAAGAAAACCATCACACAGATCCCCACAAAAGAGAAAGAAAATGTTCAAAGCACTATTAGTCTTACTATGCCCAAGCTGGGAAAGATCACTGGTGTTTTCAGCTGGAGATCAGTTCAACTGCAACATATCTGTGGATGGGATATTAGTGAACAATAAAAAGGGAGGAATACTAATACACACAACTCAGAGGACTCTCAAGCAAAGTAAATTGACTTTTAAAAAGGCAAATCTCAAAAGATCACTCCACAATTCCATTTACAGGACATTCTTGAAATGATGAAATTATAGAAATGAGTAATGAGCTTGGCAGATGGACTTACAAGGTAGAGGAAGCCAAAGGGATAGAAAGTTCTGCTTCCTCACTGTGCCAATGCTAGAGCACTAGAGTTTTGCAAGGTGTGACTATGGGGTGACCTTCAATAAAGGATACATGAAATCTGTCCCTATTATTTCTTAAGACTACACGTGAACCTGCAATTACATAAAGACAAATGTTTTCAAAGTCTAGGTCACATGGTAGGAATTACATCCATAGCAAAACAGCCGGGACCAATGCTGGGCTTGGAGAAAACGCGGTCACAGATGAGCAACTAGACCATCGCCACACTGCTCAGGGTAAGTCTCAACTGAAGGAAATTCAAGTGCAGAACGATCACGTTGTAAATGCCTTCCATTCTTGAAGCAGACGATACATCCAGTAAAAGTCAAGATTCAAATTGGTGGCTTGACACCTACTGAATCCATACATGAAGTCCTGAATCATGTGACAAAAATGCACTTATTGTGTCCTGTTTTCATAAAACAAGCAGTCACACACACATATATACATTTTTAAATGCAATAGTAGCTATGGGTAATAGAATGCTACATACAAATACCACCAGCAGATAACTGGTTTCTTTATAATTATCATCCTGATTAGTAAAAAAAAGAAAAATTATATAATAGTTCTTTATCCTCAAATTTAATCCATTCTCCAAACTATTGGTGTGAGAAAAAAAAAGCAAAAACTAGACAGGAAGTGCAAAAAGAAATCCCCCACTCCAATGTCTCCCTTCCTTATGTTTTATAGAGGCTATATGCTGACCCTATTCCTTCAGAAGAAAATCCACCCAATGTATCCCCGGGGCCCAGCATCCCCCACAGTGACTTGCCCCCTCTTCTCATAATTCTTACTGCTGCCTGGGAAAAACAGTCTTAATTAGTTAACTTTGGGGGAATCATATCATAAAGAGAAAGCTTGGAATGTAGATGCCCAACCCAACAGTCCTCCCCACATACAAAGGGATGGCGAGGAGAGACATCACAGCCGAAAGGCAGCCAGGCCAAGCCTCTCGTGTCCTGAAGCATTTGCCCTCTTTATACCATTAAATCCAGCATAACAGCAGACGTATGGAACTCGGCCCATCTTCCATCTTATTAGCCACAAATGTGCTGCCCAACATCCTCCCAGGACCCCAGAGAATGACACTGTATGTTCTGACCATCCATCTGAATGAATTAGAATAGAATTTTGATCTAGGCTCCCAGAACTAGGTACTCTGGTTCTCCTTGGCTCTGTCCCACAAGACATCCCACAACCCCTGCTTGGTGCTATGGATTGGTCCCTGGGAAGCACAGACTGAGGATATCCTGTGGATATCAAGAGTCATACTCATGCCCTTTCTGTAAATGACCACAGTACATATCTTGCTTGCATAGTGTTTATGCTTCAAAGCAGAAAACTGGTTTCTCCTGATGACACATGTGTACAGATGTAGTCTCTGTTCCTCTAGGCAGAAACAGAAAGTCCCCAGATCTTCATAGACGACGGTCTGTTCTTCAAACACACAACTGTGTAGAAAGGTTCTACTGGACGGCACAGTTTATATTCATGCATTCAGCTCTGGCTTTATTAAATACTGCATTGTGGTTTGCAAACAGCTATGTTTTCCCTAAAGGACTCTTCCTGTTGTTTGTGCCCTTGTACTGTATTTTCAAAATAAGTATTTTTTTTTTCTCCTAGTGGCTCTCCAGATTAAAAGCAAATTCAATGTCTTAATTACCAATACGAGATTATAGTCTCATCTCATATAAAGTGATTAAACATAATCCTGCATCAAATATCACTCCAGTATTAAGTAGTCTCAAGACAAGTTTAAGAAAGAGTTCGGTTCCTTACCTCAGTGGCAAATATTCACTCAAAGGCCTGATTACTTCAGCTGGGACCTTTTCTCTCTTTTTATAGCTTCTCAAATAAATGGCTTTGTTTAAAAGTATTTCTCATTCTGTTTCCTCTCCCTTCTTCAAGAATGTTCAGTGTTATACATAGCTATAGCCAATCATGATATCCAGAGTTCAATTTGAGAAACAGCCTTGATATTTAAAATGCCTAACAACGATGCATGTATTTAAACAAATACCACATTTGGTAGGTCACCCTCAGTAACCTCAAAACCCCTCTCTCCAAGCAATAGTTCCTTTTGGACTACCAACAATCAAGCCGTGGAACTAACCCTGTGCTCAATTCCTTCAGATAAACCATGTGCGTCCAGTCAAGCCACTCTCCTGCTGGCGCTGGGGCCCGCCTGTCAGGCCCACTTCTCTGGTTAATGTCAGTAGCACTATGTATAAAAGGTGACTCCAGTGTGTACAAATGTTGATCTTTCAAGAAGTCATGCCTAGCCTCAGACACACATCCACTCTTTCCTCTACCAGGTCACCGGCAGGACCAGAGGACAGTCCAGGAAGGGACTTGCCAAAAGCCTGGTCTGACTTGTTAGGTTACACAGCACTTGGGACTTCCCTGCCTGAGATTAATCCATAATCCTGTTTTGTGTTTAAAGAACACTGGTTCTAAAGGTCTTGCCTTCGAGACAGTGTCAGAGGTGACGGGGACATGTTCTAATGCAGGGTAACAAATTAAGTGCCAGTGCGAGTGTGCCCTGGGAGCAAGGAACAGTCAGAGGTGGCACAAGATGCTGGCTCTCATCTAGTCATTTCTTAAGGTTCCTGAAGCAGACACTAAAATCATATTTTAATAGCTGCAGCGTCTGTAGGTAAAATTATAAACTAAACACACACACAAGTAGGACCTGTCTATAGTTTTGCTGGTGGCTATGCAAGCTAAATGAAATAAAAATGTCATTGATGGGAAACACAGCCGGAGTTCCAAAGAAACATGATTCTCGCTGATGTGACTTCCAAACTTCATCTGAATACCAAGTAGTAGAAATGCTCTCATCTCAGTGCTGAACAATCCTATTTTTATTACATCAAAATCGTTTCTTCGCTTGCCAGCTTCATTCTACCCCCTTTTTGCTACAAAGTTGATGTCCAGAAAGCTTCGTTTTTCAACTCTAGCAGACCTGATCAAAAAAGCAGGGATTCCTACTGCTGCAGAAACTATCGCCAACATGTTGTCATCTGGATGCTTCTCCTAACGTAAAACTCTCCACCCTACAGTGAAGAAAGGGAACACCCATGGGACGGCACTGCTGAATGGAATGGCTGTGTGAACCCCTCAACAGGCTTGACCACCAAGGTGTGGACAGAGCCAGCTGGGCTGGTGGCGTCTGCTTCAGTTTAGAGAGACAGAGACCAGGGATCCACACTCCTGCTTCAGTCCGTAACTTGGCTAGGCTAAGACACCACTTACAATGGCTGGCCACAAGGCTGACCCTTAGAAAGACAAAAGTGAGCAGAGAAAAACTTTCCCACCTGAACATGGCCACTTAGATCCTGTTTCCAAGGATGGGGAGAAAAGCAGAGGAATGAAACCGTTGCTTGTGATTTGGTGTGTGGCATACTCACCTTTTCACCTTTTCTAGCTGGAGTGGGAAGGAGATGTGACCTTGTTTCCACAGAGGACTGACATCCTTTTTTTGCAAAGGGACTGTGTAGATTCGGTATGTGCATCACCAGCTCCCTGCTTGCTCCTCCTCCATGTTCCTGAGACACACTCTAACCCATTTTTGTATCATATCTGGATAATGGGAGTCTGACCTTACAATTGAGGAGACTAAGAAACTTTTACACCCACAATCACTGACTTCCCAAACCAAAACCTCATTGAAAGAGTCAATATGGTTTCCGCCAATTGGCAAAAAAACCTTAAACACCCTCCTACAGTGAACATGTATCCCTGTACTTTCAGCCCCTACCCACCTATTCAAGTAAGTCCTGGGTCACCTTGGCCATTCCTCAAAGCCCTCATCCACTACCCTGGGCCTTATGGAATCTATTTTTTACCATACCTTCTTTCAAACTTCTTCCTCCCAAGTTCTTCAAGTACCTGGCATAATTTTCAACTGTGAGGTCTTGGAGTAAATGCCATCATGTGCAAAGGCCCCATTGAGTCTCCTGATAAGGCAACTGCCCACCTCATGCCTATCTCTCTTATTCTTCATCTCAGCTGCCAGCTGGTTCCCTTGATAGCATGTGACACTGTTGAAATGGCTTAGCAATTTCTTTATTGTCACTTCCCTTTTCCATGCCGAACTCTTTGCTCTATGTCCTTTGTGTCCACTCTGCCCTATGAAATGCCCATCATGGGGCCTGACATCCATAATATTCAGTTAATTCATAACAAGAGTTGGAAGAAACAGCAAGGTTTTGCATATGATTGCAAAGGTTTTGCATATGATTTGCAGTGATTAAAACCATTAGCACCTGGTATTCTTTGAGAACGTACACTCTCATACTGCTCTGCCCTTCGGGCATCGAGCACGAATCTGAAACTCTGGAGGTACAGCTCAACAGATTGCATTTTAACTCACTCTGCGCATTGTGATTATTCAATTATGCATTCTTCCAGTTCACAGTCATGCTCATCCCCACAGGACTCTCAGACACTGATATCAAGACCTGCCCTAAGTGGGGAAGGCAGAGTGAATGAGTTTGTACAGAGGGATTATCCTTAAATGCAAAGGGACTGTGCTCATTCAGTCCAGGGAAAGCTCGATTCGTGAGTACTTCTGTGCTTGGGGAAAGGTTGTGAAAGAAAGCCAATCTTTGCTTCATCCAATGCAGGTGGCAGATGGGGCTGCAGCCCAACCAACACTGTGTGTGGCTGCTCAGCCCCCGGTAAGGTCCAGATTGCAATAAGGACTCTGAACTCCCTGTCCTCCCCTTGGTGGAAGGTTCCTGAGGACACAAGCATGGCCTTGTCACTGTTGCAACCTGAACTTGACCCAATACCTAGCAGAGCAGCCACTCACAGGTGGGTGTGGAAGGACCAGTGGCTGAAGTCATTCTCAGGTCTATCCAAGGGGCATTATCTGCCAGGTTTATCAGTGAACTAGCAGCTCATATGTGGGAAAACATGCAAGGCTCAAGGAAGCCAGTAACAGCAGGTAAAATGAGCTCAGTTCAATCCTAGCCACCTGTCTGTACGCATCTCCAGCTAGGGTGCCTGGCCTTGCTAGCTGGAAAGAACGCATCGTGCCACCCAGGGCTGCTGTAGGAATTCTGGTACTGGAGGGCGGGGGTGGGGGGGGGGGGGGGGGGGGAGGGGGAGATGTCAGAGGTCTGTGTCATTGGTGTCATATGCTTTCCGTAAGCACTAATATGAAGGAGTTAGGGAATTTCACTCCTGCCTGGGCCATAGCAATGAATGTGCTGGAGACACACAACAGTATAAAACATGAGGAAACCCAGGCTCTGGGACGGGAGTGATGAAGGCTCAAACCCATGCTCCGCCACTTACCAGCTGTGTGACCTTGAGCAAACCACTTACACTCTCTGGGCTCCTGCTTTTGTGGAGTGGAGATAGTAATACACTTCACTCAGGGTCATAGGGAGGCCTAGAGATTAAAATATCCAAGAAACACTCAGCCCTGTGCCCTGCCCTTAGTAAGCACTTGATAAATGATAAGCATTATTTGCTAAAACTAACAAGAAGCAGCCCAGGATTCCAACACCGTACAAGTGGCAGAGGCCGTGTGACTAGCAAAAATGAGTTGGGGACAATACAATCAGAGAAGCGAGACAAGGGAGGCAAGGCTTCCTGGAAGCGACAGCATTGCAGGGAAGTTGTGAAGCAGGGGCCACAAAGTCAAACACTGGCAGGCAAAGCAGTCACAGCTGCTGGGGAGGCCTCCCAGGCAGGGACAGGCTCCTTCGCTGCTGTTGATTCCCAGAATGCATGGCTGCATTCTATTACTAACAAAACTTTATCAAAAGAGGCAAAAAACCTTCTAGCTTGATTGTCCTGTGGTATCTTATTGTTGAAGTGGTACTTCCACTTACAGAAAAATAAAAATAGGCCTAGATTTACCAAACACATCTGCGGGCTACATCTGGATCATGAGCAACCAATGGTGACACGGCATTTTAAAAGAGGAGCAGGATTTTTGTCAAGTGGGGATGCTGAAAGCGTTGTGGTACAGAACAGCGTGGCTGGGAAGCCAAGGAGTGTTCTGGAAACCAGACATGCGGGAGGGCACTGTAAGGGAAACGAGAGAGGAAGTGGTCAGGAGCAAGGAACTGATGGGGACATTTCAGGTAGGATTAAGCGATGGCAGGGCAGGTGGGGAACGCTGACGTGGAGAAAGGAGTCAGAAGTGCAAAAGGAATAGAAAACTGACCCTGTCATTCTCCACCCCTCTCCCTCTTGCGGGACCTCAGTTTCTTCCTCTGTAAAATGGCCTCACGAGTTAGCTATTTGCTAGGCTCTTCCCCAGCCCTGCCCGGACCATTCAGAATGCCTGCAGCCTTCACCTGCAGCTCCCGTGCCCTGCTGGGGGCTGTGGCTATAACTCAGTACCAGGAGGAAGAGGCTCCATTCCTTTTCTGCTTCTGGGACCACCTGTACAGTCCTGGGGAACAAGATGCCTGAAGCACTCACTAGAGAGAGGAACCCCGGATGAGGCAACACATCCAAGATGAAACATTCGCCTTCACCAAGTCCCCAGTTGGCCAGACTCCGGTCCGTGGACCAGACCAGGCAGCAGGGAGGCCTGTCCTGCTGTTACTTCCCTGTGGTAGCTCAGGCGGAAGGATGGTTTTACTAGCTGGAGGTCAAACAGCCAAACAACCAGAGGGTTAGCAGGCGAACAGGTAGTCAGTCTAATGCCAGTGGCTCAGTTTTAGCCACCCTGTCAAACTGCCTTCCTTCTGGAGCCTTTCAAATTGGTGTCCTTTTTTTTTTTAAAAAAAATGGTGCCTAAAGTCACATGGCTGGGCCATGTGCACAATAATCACCAAGTGCCAGGCTTCCTCCCCTGCTCTGGAGGGTGGCATGGGTGCTTTAGTTCTCTGGATGGAGGAGGGGGAAAGGAGCATCAAGGCCTTGGATTCTCAAAACCTGGCTTCTTGCTGCAAGGAGCCAACTTGTCAGAACACTTATGGGGGAACAAGTGGACCCGCACACCTTAGGGTGACTCGGGAGAGGTGACTGTCCGGGTGTCTCTCCTTCAAGAGCCTGGACTGGAGAAAAGAGCCTGGGACTGCCTGGAAGAACAAAGGCTCGCACAGCCACACTGGGACACAGTAGCACTCCAGGGGCAGCGCCTGGACCAGAGATCACACAGACCATGGGCCAGCTCCTAAGCACTCTGGATAAAAAGTCTTGGAGTTCTTCACCCTACAAGACTGAGAGGGACCCTCATAACTCCTGAGACTTGATTTTTCTACCAATTCTGGAAGATGGGAAGGGGTTTGCATGTTAACATTTAAGTTTATTTAGAAAACAAACACACTTTTGCATCTGTATATAGGGAATACATTTGGTCAAGTATAATTATTTACATGGAAATATGTATCACAAAGGCTTCCTGCGTTAGGGGAATTATCTCCATCTGATTATAGGGACCTTCCCTCCATTACATACTCACCAACTAGACATCCAGATTATTTCCTTTTATATACACTATGTTTAGGTTGATCCAATGATTATTCTATAAAACAAAAGCAAATCCTATTTAAAAAATAAAGAAAATATTTATATGTAGAAACATAAATATTTGTTTCCATCTCTTCTTAACATGGGACACAATATAGTCTAGGGTTTTCCCAAGTTCTAACAGCAATATCCCTAAGCTAATTACTAATAAAAAAATTAACAGTTGTACGTGTTTGCTCTATACGAGGCATTGACACGACACTCAAGAAGGTGACTAACAGGGGCTAGAGAGATAGCTTAGCAGTTAAGAGCACTTGCTGTTCTTAGAGAGGATCCTGGTTCGGTTCCCAGCACCCACATGGTGGTTCACAACCATCTGTAACTCCATTTCCAGGGGATCCAATGCTTCCTTATACCTCCACAGGCACCGGGCATGCGTGCAGTTCACTTATATACATGTAGGCAAAATACTCACACACATAAAAATAAATAATCTTTAAAAATGTTTAAAAGACGGTGAATAGCTGTATATAATCCCACTTATTGCTCACACTTTTTTTTTTGTTAGTCTCATTTTAAAGTTGTAAAACTACAACAGCCAAAGGCTAAGCAGTTTTTCACTGTCACATGGCTAGTCAATGGGATTTGAACCTAGGCTGCCAGGTTCCAAACCTGAAGATCTCCAAGAAAATGTGCTTAGGACATTGGTTGCAGGAGTTACATGTAGGGCCATTTGTCGTTTTTCAAGCTCCCTAGAAAGCCATTCACCAATAACCAAAGCTTATTGCCACCCAGCGCCAGGCATGTGCTCACGTCTCCTTTCTTCCCATCATCCTCCTGGCCCTCTCTATGCCAAGACATGATCCGTGTGAACAGGTTTCATTTTTCAGCCGTACTCTCTAGCTCCGATGCACGATATAAATTCATTGCCCCAAAGAAACTTAGGGTGTGAGCTACAGCTCAGTGGTAGCGCGCTCACCTAGCATAGGTGAGGCCCTACTTTCAATTACCAATAGAACACTCATATACTCAGAGAAAACTAAATTTACAAACTTTCCAAATACAAATCACTAACTCAACTGGAAACAAACCCAAACTGCTGAGACATATGGCACTCAGCATGGAAATCTAGAAGACTTGAAAGATAATGTTTGCCAATACGAATAAATTTGTTTTGCTCTAAAGTCCACAAACAATTTGGCTCATAAAGGTCGCAGGGTCAGAGGCCTAGCTAAAGGCAATCTTCTTGTAAAGGAGAGAGCATCAGCTTCATGGCCAGCCAGCCCTGCTGAGGGCCAACGAAGACTGGAATGTGCAGATAATTATCTCCCAGGCTAGTCACGGCTGTGGGTCTCCTACAGTATCACCTTGAGAACTGAGCCAAGACATTCCAGCCAGAATGAAGGTTTATTTATGAAAGGATTCAACACTTTTAGATCTCATACTGCTTGTAGGGACACCAATTTCCATTCCCAAATATCCAATTTCTTCAATTTCACAGAGCATAAATGAGATTTCAGGTCCTTGTGCATGAGGGGAACTTTAAGAAACTAAAATTCTTTTTCTTCAATGGGGTAAAATTCCCTGCTAACACTTCCACAAAGTAAAATCACCACTAGAGACTGAGCATTAAAAAAAAAAAAAAAAAAAAAAAGATCCCATAAGTCATAACACCACATTCAGATAGATACAACGAATTTTTCAGACAATTCCAGCTGCATGGCCTGCCTTGCTCTACTCCAAGTTCCAAAGTCATGGAGCAACATGGCTCCAGCTGCTCTAAATGAAGAGGGAAAGCAGTTCTTCCTCTAGCCAGAAGGTAGGACTCAAAGGCCACTGAGTCCCCACGGAGTCCCCACGGAGCCCCCACATGTCTGGTGGCCAGAAACAAGCAATTAATCCGGAAGGTTATGCAGTGTTCTTCGTGGTGTCACAGGACCAGCAGACATACTTTCTGAAGAACTGGCCAACAGGCCAGAGTCAGGAGAATGTGTGGTGTGTAACAGGAAGAGATGAGACCCGCTGAGGAGGGAAGTGAGAAGCCTGACAGGAGATATCCCAGAGCTCTGCAGTGGGATTGCTTATGTGTCAAGAGTGTTTTAAAAATAATCATGGCCATGAAGGTCCCCAAAGTATAATCTACAGAGAGAGAGAGAGAGAGCATGATACCAATCACTTAATGACATTAGTGAATGACAAACTGAAAACAGTTTACAAAATAGGCACTAAAAATGAGAGAGCTTTTTGTCAGATGGTCCTTTTATTTTATAATACCTGACTGCCTAGGTATTCATAAGTGTGTGTGTTTATTTCCACATAAAAACTCAACCCTCCTGATAATCATTGCTATAATACAACAGCCATTCTTGTTTTCTAAAACAAAATGACATTCACATGTATACATACCCATACATACAACAAAGAAGGCTATTTGGAAAGACATATCTCAAGTGAATTTCCCTAAGGTTGGGCATATGTTGATGCACATCTGTAATCCTAGCACTCAGAAGCCTGAGGCAGAAGAATCACAAGTTTGGGACCAGCCTAGACTACACAGTTAGATTCTTTGATACCATTATTTAAACAATACTTACGTACAGTATTTTCAATTCTGAAAATTGAAAATTTTCCATCATAGAATCATCTCTCCATCATAGAATCAGGAAACGTCAGAACACAACACTGAGAGTATTTTTTCAATGTGCTGTGTTTGGAAGATCTGCATAAAATGAGTCATCAGTCCACCTACTCCCTGCCCTCTGCTTCAGTGGCCTCGGGTGTCTCTGAACAACAGCAGCCACAATCTTTCAGCAAATTGGGAAGAGACCAGAAACATGGTGCTAACTTCAGGGGAAGAGCGGGCAATTGAAAGGTCTTTATTCACCTGAAAGTGGATTATTTAGAATTTCTTTCTTGAAGTGAGATTTTCCTAGAGGGACAAAACAGTGTTTTGAGGTGATTCAGGATGACTTTGTGGGAAGCAGGGATGTTGGGGGTGGGTGTCAAGCTGAGTGAGCTTAAGAAATAGCCTGTACCCTCAGCTTTCTAGGGCAAAGCTTGTCCTGTAGGCATTTTTTTTTCCTTTTGTAAAACAATTTTAAACAAACTTGCAGTAACAATGTAAGGTGCATAAAGTAAAGAAAATCCTATCTACCTCACACCCTGGGTTCATATGGTCCCTCAGGAGAGTATTTTGTTGGCATTTCTCTAGACCTTGAAGTATGCTGAATACTTCTGTAATATTTGTTCTAAGTAGTGACTGGATCATTCGTCAAGAACAACACATTCAGACATCATTTCTATTAATTCTCCCCCTCTTTCCTCCTTCCCGCTCTCTCACTTTTTCATATTTTCAAAATAGAATATTATATAACTCCACTTCCTTGTCTTTTCAGAATTGAAAATACTGTACGTAAGTATTGTTTAAATAATGGTATCAAAGAATCTAACTGTGTAGTCTAGGCTGGTCTCAAACTTGTGATTCTTCTGCCTCAGGCTTCTGAGTGCTAGGATTACAGATGTGCATCAACATATGCCCAACCTTAGGGAAATTCACTTGAGATATGTCTTTCCAAATAGCCTTCTTTGTTGTATGTATGGGTATGTATACATGTGAATGTCATTTTGTTTTAGAAAACAAGAATGGCTGTTGTATTATAGCAATGATTATATTCTTCTTGAGAAGAAATCTCAAGACACAGGACCAAAGTTAGACAGCTGCCACTTTTGTATGAACTAGCTTCCCAGCAACTGGAGCCATGGGCTCACACAGCCCTCTCTTCCCTCTCTTGGCCTCACTCCCTTTAATGTTAACCCTGGTGAGGCTGGACGTTAGAGGCTTAGCCTTTTCTCCTTGAATACACAATTCTTCTAACACCCTCTATTGGCTAGGAATGAAACAGAAGCTCAGCGCTGCTCGGAGGCCACAGACTGCTTCCCTCAGGTGTCATCTTGAACCCCTGAGAATGCGGCCAGCATTTCTCTTCTCTAGGGTAACCTCCTCCTACCTAAATCCTTACACTGTTGTGACAAACGTAACTTCATTCTCAGTCCATCCAGAACGCTGCCTCTCTACTGTTTGTCCTGATTCTGAGGGCCGCTTGAACACCATCTCACGAAACTGGGAGCCCCAAGCTGGAACCACGTCTGTAATTCCTATCTGGACGTCCTTTCTTCTACTCACTAGCCATACCCGCAGTTCTTTATTTTAGGATATGATCCTTTTTCAAAAATTCTATGAAAAAACTGAACAATGTAGAACCAGAGACTTTTAAAAGACCTAATGAAATCTCACCTTTCAGGCCTACTCTAAGAAAGCAGACAGACAGCTGCCCCATGTTCCATACAAGTCTTTTCATGTGGAGGTGCATGAGTGTGCCTGAGTACACATGCATGTATATGTGCTTGGGGGTGGAGGCCAGGGCTCAGTGTCCTGTTGTCTTCCTCTAATACTCTTCCACTTCAGTTTTTGAGATGGCCTCTAACTGAACCTGGAGCTGGCCAGTTCAGCTAACCTGGAGCTGGCCACCAGGCACTAGGGCTCCTCCTGCCTTTGCATCCTCAAACTAGGATTACAGGTGTACACACACACACACACACACACACACACACACACACACACACTGTGCCTGACATTATTACATCAGTGCTGGGGAATCGAACTAAGGTCCTCATGTTTGTACAGCAAATACCTTACCAAGTAAGCCCACACCCCAGTCCCACCATGCTTCCTTTAAACTTAATCCACATCATAATTGAAAAGCATATATTTGTGGTACCCTGATTAGGATCAAGGAGTACATTTATCAGGATATGAACGGTTTTCATGTCAATCTCAACTATTTCAAAGTATAAAAGCCCTGCTTTTATCTAACATTTATATATATATTAAATATATCTAACATTTTTAGATATATTTATCATCATTATCATCATCATTTGTGTGTATGTATGTGTGTGTGTGTGTGTGTGTGTGTGTGTGTGTATGAACGTATCCTTCTTGTATTTGGGTGACTGTGGAAGCCAGAAGAGGGTGTCAGATCTCCTAGAGCTAGAGTTACAAACAATTATAAACCACCCTACATATTCTGGGAACCAAACTCAGACCCTCTAGAAGACAGGAAACACTCTTAACTGTTGAACTATCTCTCCAAATCCTATTTTTAACACTTCTTAAAGTAAAAACTGAACTAGATTTCAAAGGCAGGTATGTAAGGCTGGTATGATGGCACACACTTGAACTCCAGTGTTGGGAGACTAAAGCAGGATGACCATGAATTCAGAACTAGTCTCATCTAGTGGAGAGCAGGTTCCAGTCAGCCTGGGCTATATAGTGAGACACTGTTTCAAAACAAGAATTCTGAAAGCTCCTGTAATCACACAACCACTGCTGCACTGATAAAGATTATGATCTGGGATGGCTTACCAAAGACATTTGCAAAGAACAGGCATTAAGGGGTCATTTTAACCAACTTAAAAAAATGAAAGGTCTAAATGCGATATACTATTCCAAAGATTGCTATGCATGCATGTAGGACATAAAGCCAAACTCATAAAACAACAGCCATTTATATTAATTTATAAATAAATGGCTGCATTTTTTCATAATTTGGGCATTTTGGAATTCTATCATTTGATAGCTCTAACTTTGTGACATAGTATGCTGAACTGGTTTGGATGAATGAGTGAGACTCAGTATCTGCCTGCACTAGCGGTTGTTATCCAAGAAGATCTAAGAAGTCCACATTGCTGCTGTCTATAGTAACATCTTTCCTCCCTTCCTTCCTGTGAGTGATGGAGGCAAGGTAAACACCCTCACCTTTAGAACTGCATGTATGCACAAAGACAGTGGAAACAGTGAGACAAAGACATTGACTTTTTTTAAATTTTATAATTTAATTTTACATAGCAGCCACGGATTCCCTTGTTGTTTCCTCCCCCCACCCCCCCCTCTGCCCAGCCCACCCCCCATTCCCATCTCCTCCAGGGCAAAGACTCGCCTGGGGATTGAGTTCAACCTGGTAGATTCAGTTCAGGCAGGTCCAGTCCCCTCCTCCCAGGCTGAGCTAAGTGTCCCTGCATAGGCCCCAGGTTCCAAACAGCCAGCTCATGCACTGAGGACAGGTCCGGGTCCCACTGCCTGGGGGCCTCCCAAACAGTTCAAGGCAATCAACTGTCTCATTTATCCAGAGGGCCTGATTCAGTTGGGGGCTCCTCAGCTATTGGTTCACAGTTCATGTGTTTCCATTCGTTTGGCTATTTGTCCCTGTGCTTTTTCCAATCTTGGTCTCAACAAGTCTCGCTCAGACAAACCCTCCTCTTTCTCGCTAACTGGAACAACAGAGACTTGGTGTGACGTTGTATTCATGTATTACTGTAGACAGTGAGAAAGCTGCATGAGTGAATTCCTAATGATTATGGGCGAGGGATTATTAAAATAATTATTTGAGGAGAAGGGAGACGGTTCAGTTGGTAAAGTGCTTGCTTTTCAAGCACACATACTGAATTCAATCCCTAGCACCTCCATTAAAGAAATAAAAAATCTGGGCATAAGGATATGTACTTATAATTGTAGTTCTGGGGAATCAGAGATATGTGGATCCCTGGGGCTCCCTGCCCTGGGAGCCTAGCCTACTTGATGAATTCTAGGTCAGTAAGAGACTCTGTGTTTATAAACAAGATGGACAGTACCTGAGGACTGACATCAAGGTTGTTCCTAGCCTCCACTCATGGTTCACACATTTGTGTGAACCCACACACATACACATACAGCAAAACATAAAATCACTAAATTCTCAAGCTGGTGGCACAGGCTGATACAGGAGGACTGTGGTGATATTTTATTTGTGCTCCAACATATAAAGCTTGCCTGGGGATCAAAGGAAAAAGTCAGCCACTTTATTAAACATAGAGGTCAAGTAATGGTAGCACATGCCTTTAATCCTAACATTCAGGAGGCAGAGATTCATCTGGGATCTCTGGGAGTTCAAGGCCACACTGGGAACAGAGCAAGGCGTGGTAGCACATGCCTTTAATCCCAGCACTAGTTAATCATAGAGGTCTGGAGGACTGTATAGACAGACAGGAATTGATAGAGCTGGGTAGAAAGAGGAAGTGATGTAGCTGGGCAGAGAGAGGAAGTAAGATGGCAGGGCACAGAAAGGTATATAGGGTGAGTATACAGGAAGTATCTCTCTCCTGGGCTGAGGATTTCCTAGCAGTAAGAACTTGTAGCTGCCTTTTTCTATCCCTCTGATCTTTCAGCCTTCACCCCAATATCTGACACTGGGCTTTTTTTTTTTTTTTTTTTTAAATAAGACAGTTTAGCAGTTCGTCTTACAGAGGACCACTGGTTCAAGGGCTATCTGGGCTACAACGTGAGTTCAAAGCCAGCCTGGGTAATTTAGTGAGACCCTGTCTCAAAATAAAATGTAAAAACATGGATAGGGATGTATCTCTCAATGGTAGAACACTTGACTAGCATGTTTCAGATCCTATAGTTAATCCCTAGTGCAGAGGAAGGAAGGAAGGAAGGAAGGAAGGAAGGAAGGAAGGGAGGGAGGGAGGGAGGGAGGGAGGGAGGGAGGGAGGGAGGGAGGGAGGGAGGGAGGGAAGGAAAGAATAAAGCGAGAAAGAAAAGGTATCTGCAGATACAGCTCAGTGGTCAAGTGCTTAATGACCTGAGTGACCTCAGAGCACCACAGAGAAGAGTGTTTGATTAATTTCTAAATCATGACACTTTGGCTGCAGAACAAAAATATCACTGAAAGTCTTCCTGGTAGTTAACATCTCCCTGTGAGACATGGATTCCCATGGTATTTGCATAAGACCAACCCCACCCATACAGCATCTGACCCACAGCTCCAGAAAATAAACTCAAGGTAAGTAAAGGCATGGGGCAGGGAACTGCTAAGCTCTGCATCCACTGCAGACCCATTCTGCTCACCGAGAGACAGCCTTGTTCAGTGCTATGAGGTGATCTGATCCCAGGGGCCTATAGGCATGAGTGTAGGTCACAGAGCACCCAATTTATTCCCTCCAAATGTGGGAAATGCTGCTTGGCTTTATGCTCCCTTGACTCAAAAGTGCATGCATGATTTTGGAAAGATTTACCTTTGGGTTTCCAAACATTTATTGCCTTGCTGACAGATTCCTACGCTAATGCTTATAACAGGTAATTTCTCATACTACCCAAGAATCCAGAATGGGATTTGAGACCTAGGGGGGTGGGACTCAATCTCTAATTGCTATCAAATCACACATATCCCAGAAACTATGCGACATAAAAATAATTAATAATCACATGTGAGCAGGAACAGCATCATTAAAGGTTACACACACTCTACTTTCCTTGGACACACTCTGTAAAACCTCTTTACTGGGACTTTTCTTCTGTTCTTCAACCCCACTGAGCCTGCTCTCATCTTAGGGAGTTTACATTCGGTGCCCTGGCCACCAGCAGTTCCAGGTTTACCCCTGTTTATCTTATGCCTTGGTAAGCCAGCCTCGTGCCTCCCCTGGAGACACTGGGTATAATGGCCATGATGGTTTTTCCCTCACAACACAGTTACACGCTCAGATGTCCTTGTACATGTAAAATATATTACTCCACATTAGTAAGGGCAGGGCTCTGTCTTCCTTCTTTAGAGTCTCATCCAGGACAATATTTAGGAGAGGCTAGGTGTTCAATAAACTCATGCCAAGAAAGTGAGAACAAAGACCTACAGCCATAGAAATATTATCTGTATTGTAAATATTTTGTTATAAAAATAAGATCTGTTGGAGAGATATTAAAATCAGGTCCTAATGTGCACACCGAAGGGGATTCCATTAACTTCAAAATTTCATCATAAATATATCTTGCATTTGTTTCTCTTCTATGACATGGGATAATTTTGAAATAGTTTACTTATCAAGTTAATCTACATCCATTAAATTGGTTTATATACCTTCATATACTTCCCATCAGGATATTTGAGAGACTAGAAAGAAAGGTGGAGGGAAATACTTGCATGGTGTTCAAAGCAGCATTATTCATGACCTCCTCAAAGCAGGAAGAACACAAATGTTACCCAAACTGAATGGAGTAGGAAATGTGACAGGTTCAGATTCAACACTAATTCCTAAAAGCAAGTAATGGCACATGCTAACATGTGGACGAGCCTAGAAAACATTGTTCTATGTAAAGAAAGCCAGAACTAAAGCATCGTGAGTCTCCACTGACCTGAAGTGTCCAGAATAAGTCATCCACAAAGACAGAAGGCATCTTGGTGGTTAATAGAAGGTGAGAATTACAGAAGACAGGGAGGGATGTGAAGCTTCTATTTAATGGGTATAGAGTTTCCTTTTGGGATATTGAAATCATCCTACAGCTAACTGCAATTGTGATTATAAAATTCTGAGACTACACTAAAAACCAGTGAATGTTATGCTTTACATAATAAAGTGGACTGGATGTTATGTGAATTTTATCTCAATGAAGCTGCCATATGGTTTTAAATGGTAGTGGATATCCATTGTATTTTTAAATATCAAGCTGGATAATCAATCCTCATTTAGACGTAAAGTCTATAAATAAAGACACTATATGCTCACTGAGATCCATGTTACTTAAGAAAAGATTCATGGCTTTAACAGATTAAAGTCAGAAATCTCAGGGCTTATTATGATTTTATGAGGAAAGCATGCATTTTGGGAGTGATGTTCATTCTGAATAGTCATTTAGGTTCATTATGTCTAATAGCTAAACCCTCTTTCACTGTGGGCAGCATCGTCTTAGGTATGCAAGGTCCTAGTCAAATCACACTGAGACCATAATATACCCACTTTGAAAGTAGAAAAACTTGATTGACCACAACTCAGTCATATGTCTCCCCACAGCTACAGTAGAATCTGGGCAATGTATCTACACGTGTGCATTAAAGAAAGGTGCCAGGTTTTGTTGAATGCATTGCAAATACTTCCTCAGGGTTTACCATTGTAAAAAAGGGGGTGGATCAAGGGGCATGGGAAAGTTATGAGCATCTACTTCACGTCAGCATTGTTTCAAAGATATTTCCTCTTAACAAACAGTTGGTACAAGTCAGAGAATAATTTGGTAAAAGTACTTCAGAGAGAAATTTGGCATCATTTAGTAAAGCAGAAGACACATGAAACCTGTAACCTCAGGTGGCACTTTAGAGGAAAAAAAAAGTCACAATATTTTTTTTCTTTCTCTCATTCCTTGAATCTGGGTTGGGCTTGGAACTTACATGAGCTAACAGAATATGGAGCAGGTGATGATATGCGCATCCTGGAGTGTATAACTAATACCACGTTGCAGGAGCTTCATGGGATGCTGTCTTGAGAATTCTTTTTGAGAGAAAACTGAACTTCCCTACAGGGGTGAAGATCTGAGGTACATCAAAAGGTAGCAGCAACCTCCAGATGTATAAGTGAAGCCATGCCTGAGAACTCATTCTAATTGCAACTAAATAAAGAACACTAGGAACCACAGTGACAGAACACAGAATTGTGTAATTAATTACATTAAGTCAGTAAGTTGGGTGTTAGTTACACAGTAACTAATAACTGATACAATAAGAATTTCATCTCTAAGTATTTGCTAAAGATATTCAATCAGTCATCTGGGAAAGCAGTCATTAAGTCAGACCAAACCCCCACATCCTTATCTTCACCGAACTTGTATTCTGGTGGTGGGAGACAGCCAAGGATAAAGAAAATAAATAAATAGCATGTATAGTAAGTAACAGAAGGAAAAGCACCAAAGAGAAGGATGTTCTTAAAGGAAAGGAGGTGACAGGTTGGTGGGATCTGTGACTTTAGATGACACATCCCAGAACACTCAGGAGCAAAGTCATTTCCATGGAGACATGAAGGACACAGAAACCTAGCCGGGAGGTCCAGGGAAGGAGGTTTTAGTAAAAAACACAGAGGTCAAAGGACCTCTAGGGTTTTCAAGGACAGAGAGGGGGCCAATGAGGGGCAGAAGAAAGAATGAAGAAATTTTTTAAAAAATGAAGCAATTTATGTTTCATTTAAGGATGTGTGTGTGTGTGTGTGTGTATGCATATATATGTGATTCCAATTGAGGGAAATTAAAGTAAATTGGATCAGGATTGGGAATCATATTTCATCCCTTTAAAATGTGAAGCAGATACCAAATTCTTTATTTGTATTCTTTTATGTATTTATTAAGTAAAACATATTTAGGATGAGGACCAGGGCAGTTGATTTTCATTATTCTATATTTGTTTGAAATGTTCCATAAATGGTTCTGAAAGTAAATAAATTAGTTCCTTATCAGGAACAGGCAGCTGCTGTTTAATGAGAAGAGAGAGCTGAACACACACACACACACACACACACACACACACACACACACACACACGCACACACTGAGAAGGATGTTTCCTAACTGTAAATAGCTCTACAGGCATCTTGGGTAGACACCACTGAAAGGAACAGCATCCTGCTTCTTATCCATGACCAGCTGGTGTCATTCCACTCCCTGGGATCCACTTTAACCTATTAGTGCCTCTATGCCTACTGCAAGCTGACATCTGAACATGAAGCTGCACTAAGGAAGGCAGATAGGAAGAGGGATCTCGTTCTGGGGTGACTGTGGCAGTAACAACAAAGGCATTTAGGGAGTGCTCAGTACTTGTTAGCGCCTCCCCCAAATCTCTGTCTAGCATCACCTCATTTCATCTCCCTCATCACTGGATGGGATTATCTCCACCCGAACACTGAAGAACAGGCAGAGAAGTGATGAGCCAGGAGCCCACATCAGACATGTGATGAGGCCGGACCTCAAACCCAGCAGCCTGTCTGACAGCAGAGGCGGAACCATAACCTCTAAGCTCTGCCGAGAAGGCAGCAGCCTCCCAGCATGCCCCCAAACTGTTCCCACAGCATGTTGCTTGCAGGCTGAAGTACAAACCAACCATGAATGTGTCTGTGTGACTGAGTAATAAATAATTAACTATATGGCTCACATTTGCTTTGGTTGATAGGATTAGAGGCGTGGGCTGAATCTACGTAAACCGTAAAAAAAAAATTAAATAGTGTTCAAATAGTTATGATCCTTTAAAATCTCTTAGGAACACTAGAATTCTTATGATAGGATTGGATTTGGGGCAAGGAGGAAGGAGATGGGTAGGGCAGGGTCTTCTTTAGCATTGAAAAATGCCTCCCGATTCTTCCTGGAATCCACACTTATCTCCTGAAGGTGACATTTCCGCACGTGTGTTAGCCCTACAGTGTCTGTGAAGAAAGGTTGGCTACTGTTTAACAGTGAATTCTCAGCAGGACAGTCTCAAATTCTGCCTTCACAAACTGTTCAAACTTGAAGGAAACAGAAGGCGAGGAGGGAGGTGGAAGGCGGGGGAAGGAGATGCAATGCAAAAGTAAGAAATACAACTCATTGTATCATCCAGCTGGTCACAAGGTGGAAAAGTAGCATGCTGCTATCCTACTTTTTATGTTAACAGGAATTTAAATACATACACTACCCATCACCCATATATGGGAAGGACTAAGCTTTGACTAAGCTTTGTAACTGGAAAGTCTTGTTTGTTAGGAATTAGGAACAACTTCTAGAGGATATTTGATGAGACATATAAAAACAAATTCGGGCCTGTGAGACGGCTCAGTGTTGGCAAAGCCCTTGCCACAGACACCTGGTGACCTGGGTCCAACCCTTGGAACCTACACTAAGGTATAAGGCAAGAACTGGCTCTTCAAAATTGTCCCCCGACGTCCACTCAACTGCCCTAGAACATACACATGCCCACACAACATACACACAGGAGATAAAATTCACTGGTGGTCAATTATTTTAAGAGGATAATTTCTCTCCTAAATATAACTGCCATCTTTCCTTGTTTAAGTGATCAAAACATAGCTCTATCTTGTAGAGCTTGCTGAATGCCGATAACTGCACAAAACAGCCCAGAAGGGCTGTCTCACCCCATATATTAGTGCCCACAAAGACACACATTCGAAACTTTCCCAAACATACCCCCAGGTCATTTCGTCTTCAAATTAAATAACTGAACTAGAACTTTCTATCAACCATTCCAAAATGTTTCTTATCTACAGTTTCAAATTGCTTACTTTAAGTATATTAAAACTTGATTTAAATTATTTTCTTACTGGAATCAAAGTAAATTCAAGGCTCCCAGAGGGACATTTCTAACAAAATCAACTTAAATTTTGCTTCACTTAAAAGTAGCCAACAGGGGGAAACACTACACACACACACACACACACACACACACACACACACACACAGCAATTGTGCTGAGATAATCAAAGAACCCTCCACAGGAAAAAAAATAAAAACAAGACAAAAGGAAAAACAGCCCCCAAATGTCACTTGTGGAATTTGAGGATTTGGAGACTTGAGAGAGACCTATTTTAAGGAGAAACCCAGTGGAAGCAGCATGTTTCCTTGTCTCCCCTCCTCCTGTCACTCTTGGGAAGGAGTGAGGGGAGGAGACACAAGATGTCCACCACCAGGCCCCGCCCCCTCTGTCTTTTTCTCTATGGCTGTCTCAGAGCAAACCCATTTCACTCTGAGCTGAATCCACTCCTCATTCTTGGCTCACAATCACAATCACAGGGAGCTTCTGAGGGACTGCCAAGACTTCTCAGACCCTGTTTAGGGAGATCCCAGCAAAAACTGTCTCCTGCCCCTTCAGGAAACCTGCATTAGAAGTAAATTGAGTATAAAATGGGGTTCAAGTTAAACAGACATCTTCAAAGGAGATAGATGAAAAAATGTTTAGTTTCATTGGATACTGTGAGATGCACATGCACACGCATGCACACACATACATACACACACACACACACACAGATTATGACAGTCACAGCTCGTTGGCTAGGAAGAAGGTGGAGAAATGAGAGACCCTGCACATTACTGATGAAATGGAGAATGGTGCATCCACTGTGAAAACAAGGCATCTCTTCAAAACCCTAAGCACAGAATTATCATATGACCCAACAGTTCCACTTCCAGTTGTACGTCCTAAGAATTAATCACAGTGATATCAGGAAAAAGGGGGTACACTGCTGTTGAAGGGCGCAGAAATAATGCATGTAAGATATGTGAATGGAGTGGACACAAAGTGGTTGCTCTGCTAAAAATATTATTCATGTATAATTCACCCCTAAAAAAGAAGGAAATCCAGATACATGAGGGGAGGGCTGACGATGGTTAGTGAAATAAACCAGAAATAATAAAACGACAAATATAGTATAGTTCCATTCATCTGTGATACATCAAGCAGTTGGATTTGGAGAGACAGAGAATAGAACTGTGATTTCCAGGGGTGTTTGATAGTGTGTTTCTGCTTCGAAAGTCTGAAAGATTCTGGCGGTGGATGTGCGACAAAGGACTTACTACCGCTGAGCACTTAAACATAGCTAAAATGGCAAGTTGTATGCTATCCATGTCTTTCCAAAATATTGACTCAGGATATGATTATAAACAGAAGTGTTCTCAACTGTTGCTTATACAAACAAACACTCTGCTGATTTACCCGGACTTCCATGAGAGCTTAGAAATAGGCTGACTGCAGGTTACAAAGACCCTCTGCTTAGTGTCCGCCTGCCCAGAGCTACATTGTAGTGGACAGAACCACACCCACTCGAGCCTTTCAACCTCCTCCTGCCTTCAAAGCAGCGCGTGCCGATCCCGACAGACAGTACTTATCAATTTCAGCACCGCGTCCTCTAGGACGTCGTAATCCTTCCTGATGTAAGGTCAGGCAGCCTCCAGTTAGCCAGAGTTACCTGTCAAGGTGAAATTTATTCCAGATAGCGATCTAGTCGCCAGTATAGTTCTTTTACTCCAACTAAAATCTTACATATTAAAAACCCAGTTCTCATCAAGCTGACAGCACCAGTCACCAGTGTAAGGGGCAGGTTCACCCTATTCTCTGTCTATGGCTTTTTACTGCCCAGAATCTGACTCATACCCTGGAAAGCTGGCTTGGGTAACAAATACAAATATCCAGAGAGACAGAGGTTCATGTAAGCCTTCTAAAGAAGAGGAATTAGGCGGGTAGAATTAAACCTGTCCTTACAAAGGGCACCATTGTCTTCTGGACCGAGCTTGAGGATTTTTTTTTTTTTTCTGGGAAAGGATCAAATAGTAAATATGTCAGGCTTGGTGAGCCATATGTCTCCATGACAACTACTCAACTCTGCCTCATGACAACACACGAATGAATAGGGCTGCAGTCCCAAGACTTACTCACCTCCACAGGTGGCATGGTGATTTGGCCTGTGGGCTTTGGTACGTCAAGCAGGATTCTAGATGATTCACCTTTAGTCTAGATCTCTGCGAGGCTTCTTTCCCCTTCCTTTTACTACCTTCAGGGTAAATCATTCCCATCATCTGAGTTCCCATATCCACCACACCCACCCACGGTCACACCCATGGGACCCAGGCGTAAGCCAAATGGAAGACAGCTGGCCCAGAAAGCCGCACTAATCGGAAGGGGGAAGGAGGCAGAGAAAGGAACTAAGATGGCAAACCTGTGTTCTGTGCGGTCTGCAGTGTGGGCACAAGGAGGAGAAGCGGCAGCAGGAGAAGGGTACAGCGGAGAACTAAAACTTAAGAGCCAAATCCATCCCCCGCGGGAGGCTAAGGCGGAGCAGCAGGGCAGAGGGGCTGCCCCTAATTTGACCCCATGCCACAAAAGTTGATACTTAAACAAGAGAGTCAGTCACACACCATGAAGCCTGTGGGTAAGCTTCTAGAGGCCATGTGTAGACCTGACAAGATGAAGGCCAATTTCTTTAGGGAATGTGCCCTCTGGCTAAGGGTAGGCCAGATCACTGTAAAGGTAGACACAAAACTAAGATAGGAGCCAGGTGGTGGTGGCACATGCCTTTAATCCCAGCACACGGGCGGCACAGCCAGGCGGATCTGTGAGTTCGAGGCCAGCTTGGTCTACAGAGTGAATTCCAGGAAAGGTGCCAAAGCTATACAGAGAAACCCTCTCTCAAAAAAAAAAAAAAAAAAAAAAAAAAAACCCAAAACAAAACTAAGATAGGTTTGTAGACGTATTTAAGAAGAAACACAAGGCCAAGGTAAGGAGAAAGTTATTTCTCCTACCACCTCTTTCAATATATATTACTCAACCACACTTCAGTGCAGCAGGGTGAGTCCTGTGGCTAGAACTTGAGTGGACAGAGATGTAGCCGATCTACATGTGTAATGAGCAGACCTGCACAGGGTTGCCACCTCCTAAAGCTGGGGGCAGGTTCTGGAGCAAAACAGGCCAAGTGAAAAACAGACAAGACAAGGAGACAACCAGGCCTTACATGTCCCAATAAAGAACTCTTGCCCATCCATTGTGTGAAGAGGGGAAGATGGGGAAAGGCAGAGAATGAATCAGAACGGAGCAGGTCCTAAAGCAATGGTTCAGCTGGGAAGCCTCAGCATAATCCAAATCGGAGGAGATCAAGGTGAGACCAAAAGAAGGTGGAGGCAATAGGAAAGGGTGCTGATTCAAGTGATCTAAAGGTGAAAATCAGCACAACCCAGGGAGCAAGTAGATATGAAAAGACAAGGATGTGAGGTACAAGGGGGACAAAGGAGCCTAACATTTGGGCTTGAGACAGCTGCGCATATGCCTAGGCCAGATCTCTGTGAGGCCATAGCACATGATTCTCCATGATGATCTTTCCAGTAACAGAGAGAACAGCTCACCCAACAAGCAGACGATCTGTAGAAACTTCCAACATGGGAAGATATAAAGACAAGATAAAGTTTAGAAATACCTGGTAACAAGTAATGAAATCATAATTACACACATATAAACAAAAGGCAAGCAGATACCAACGGCTGTCCCATGTCACTGTTAAAGCTGGCTTCACTGTTCACGGCAGTATTTCTACCATGTTTTAGTGTTCTGCCTGTAAAATACACAAAGCTATAAAATGTATATCACACGTGTGTCTGTGTGTTTTACAGCCATGCCATGTCTTAGATGAACACTTCCTGTCTGGTAGTATTTCATTAGACACGGCATTTTTAAACAATGGAAGAAATTTTAGTAAATGTATCTTTCAAATACCCACCAAGAAAAAAGACCAGAGTGTGGTGATACCGATTTACTATTCCTAAATTATTATTATCTCTCTTTAAACTTTTCTAGCTATCAAAAACAATGTATATGTCATTAAATACTCACCAAATTAACGTGGGGAAAATGACAGAGGGTTGCTGGATACTTCAAAGCGCCACCGGCCTCAGGGAACTAAAGTCAGACATGTTTGTGGGACAAGGAAACAGGACACCAGGTAGAAAAAGGTCGGGGACTCTGCAAAATATTCCCAGAACTACAAGTGATGCCTAAATGACAACCCAGGACCAGCAAGCTACAGCTCCCTCCTCCAAAGTCTACCCTAACAGAATGCTTAATAAAAACTAGAAAAGCAAGTCTTCCTAGTGGAAAACATGATGGTGTTCTGTACTACCCGACAGAAAATGCAATAAATCAGGTCACAAGCACTTCCGGGTTGAGGTTCAGGCTGTGAAACGTGCAGTAATACGCCTGGACTCAGGTCAGCCTCAAGGGTGCATCTTTATGCTTTTCTCTGATCATTTTCAGTAGTTAGTGCAGAGCAATGTCAGAGCTGGGATTCAGATCCCTGGTTCCTCCTTCGGTGTGAAGGGCGACTTCACTTAGGCTGGATCTCTGTACTTCCTTCACTAACTGTCATATTGTTCTTTGCTCACTAGCCTAAGCTCATTCACACCTCTTCACCTGGAGTGTTCGTCCTTCCAATGTTCACATGAATGGTCACCGTTGCTTCTTTAGCTCTTGGCTTGAATACTACACATTCCTCATAACACAGTTTTTTTTTTTCCCCTTCTTATCCTCTAAAATACCTTACTAATGCCCTCAGTACCCAGAAAAGCAAGGGACCTATAGATTTCTTCACTCCTGCTTAGAACTATGGTTAAAATCTTTCAAACTGCCAAAACTGTACAATGGAAAAGAGAAGGCATCTTCAACAAATGGTGCTGGCATAACTGGATATCAACATGTAAAAGATTACAAAGAGATCCATATCTGTCACCACGCACAAAGCTCAAGTCCAAGTGGATCAAAGACCTCAACATAAATCCAGTTACACTAAACTTAATAGAAAAGAAAGTAGGAAGTACTCTTGAACGCATTGGCACCGGAGACCATTTCCTAAATATAACACCAACAGCACAGACCCTGAGCACAACAATTAATAAATGGGCCTCTCGAAATTGAGAAGCTTTTGCAGGGCGAAAGACACAGTCAATAAGACAAAAAGACAGCCAACAGAATGGGAAAAGATCTTCACCAACCCCACATCTGACAGAGGATTGATCTCCACAGTATATAAAGAACTCAAGAAACTAGACATCAAAATACTGAACAATCCATTTAAAAAATGGGCTAAAGAGCTAAACAGAGAATTCACAAAACAAGAATCACAAATGGCTGAAAGACATTTATAAAGAAATGCTCAACATCCTTAATCATCAGAGAAATGCAAATCAAAACGACTCTGAGATACCACCTTACACCTGTCAGAATGGCTACAATCAAAAACACCAATGACAGTCAATGTTGGAGAGGATGTGGAGCAAAGGGAACACTCCTCCACTGTTGGTGGGAATGCAAACTTGTACAACCACTGTGGAAATCAGTATGGCGGTTTCTCAGAAAATTAGGAATCGAACTACCTCAAGACCCAGCCATACCACTCTTGGGCATATACCCAAGGAATGCTGATTCATACCATAAAGATACATGCTCAACTATGTTCATAGCAGCACTATTTGTAATAGCCAGAACCTGGAAACAACCTAGATGCCCGTCAACTGAAGAATGGATTAAGAAAATGTGGTACATATACACAATGGAGTACTACTCAGCAGAGAAAAACAATGACATTATGAAATTTGCAGGTAAATGGATGGAACTAGAAAATATCATCCTGAGTGAGGTAACCCAAACCCAGAAAGACAGTCATGGTAGGTACTCACTCATAAGTGGATTCTAGATATAAAATAAAGAACAATCAGACTACAACCCACAGAACCATGGAGGCTATATATATAGCATGAAGGTCCCTAGGACATGGCTTATAATAAATTTCGGTTTTACTCAATTACTGAGCAAGCCTCAATGAAACATCTCACTATTAAGATAAGAATTCATAATCTATCAAGCTGATAATAGAAAAATAAATAAATTAATTAATTTTAAACAAAAAATAAATAAAAATAAAAGAAAAAAATATTTCAAAGTACAGATGACCCCAAGGACTGAGCCATCCTAGAGTTCATTCTCGTTCACTCATACCCTACCCTGCCCCCCTCTGGAGATTAGAATCCAAGACCACGTGCACATTAAGCAAGCACCCTACATTTGAGCGACATTCCCTGCCACCATTCTGGAATTCTTTTTTGCTGGAATATGGTAATCTATCTTTTGATAGTTGTGGTTTGGTTTGGTTTTATATTTGTATTTGTACTTGTCGCTTTTCTGTTGCTGTGATAAAATATGACCAGAGCAACTTCTAGAAGGAAGAGTTTCTTTCGTCTCATTGTTCCAGAAGGGTTAAAAGTCCATCACGGTGGAGAGTCATGGCAGCAAGCTGCAGGCATGGCAGCAGAGCAAGCAGCTGAGGGGTCCTCTCTAACAAGGGCATGCAGGAAGTAGGTAGAGTAATTAGAACTTGGCAGAAGCTACGACTTCTCAAAGCCTGCCTCCAATGACATGCTTCCTCCAGGAAGGCCATACTTGCTAAACCTCCCCAGACAACATCCCCAGCTTGGTACTAAGTGTTCAAATGCCTGAGACTGTGGAAGACACTTCTCATTTAAACCTCTGTGTTGTTTTCAAACTGTTCTTCTTGTACAGCCGTGAATCAAACCCAGGGTGTTGTGCCTGCTAGACAAGCCTTCTGCAAGCAGTGAGCTACGATCTCAGCTCAATCACGAGCTCTTTTGAAAAGGAACCATGAAAAATAAAAGCAATAAACATATCACTCAGGTTAGCAAAACTGTTCTTGTTAATTACTATGAAAAATAAGAAGGAAATGGATCCTAATCTCAAAGGCTAGCCTTCAGGTTGGGAAAGGAGAAAGCTTTCATCTCCATGCAGAGATGAAGCCAACGTAAAATATCTCAATTTCTTAGCAAAATAGCTGTATGTGGGTTTTGATTAGATCCAGCTTTAATTGGGAACGTTAAGCAACAATGGAGATACAACAGAGAAACAAAATTGTGAGGCCATGGGAAGAAAGAATAACAAATAGTTGTGTGTTTTTATTCTAACAGACAAGTATACAAAGCACTTCTAAAATTTATTTCACAGTTGAAATGTGTGTTTAGCTTCATTTTGTGGCTGCCTCTGCAGGTCAGCAGGCTGTGTATATAGGGTGTTATAAATACTTTTGGGGGGTACTCCCTCCCACCCATGTCCCAAACTATCAATCAAATTGACCAAGTAGCTGTCAAAGTCTGTTCCGAGGGCCCTCTGTGGCCCAGACCAACTGTATGCAAACCACAGGGCCACAGGAGGCACGCTGTTTGCTCCACAGTCTCCTCTTTTCTGTGGCCTCTGGCCTGGAGACTGCATCCTGTCTTTTAACTTACGGGAACCCCTTAACCACCTCCAGTGCACGGGCCTACAAGACCATGTTTAGTTCAACCCACCCATAGTTTACTTCACCCAACCAGGTGAGGCCAGACACCAAACAAGCACAAAGAAGAAAGGGCTTTCTGTCCCAAGTATCTGTCTCTGCAAAGTCAGTGACTTTTTAAAGTTACCACTTTGGTGCCTAAGTGTCAGATTATTCTGACGTTTAATTTAGAAGTAGAAAACCCAGCCAACTAATGCCACCAAGTGAGTTAAGGAGGCTCTGGTGTTTCAAGACAAGAAAATGAAGTAAGTAGAGAGCAGCTATCCATGGATGCATCTATATCTATATGCATACATACATACCATATGTGCATGTGTGCTCAAACAATGAGGGCAGGCTTGCTGCCAAGCATTAAGAAAAGTTTTAAAAATTTATGATGCTGGGAAAAAGTATACAGAGCCATAAATCTTAGACTTGCCTCCCAATCAATGCTGAACTACCAGAACAGGCATGCAAATCTTTAATACAATGTAACCAGAGGAACAGAGGGTTTAACTGAAGGCATAAAATTAGTGAGGACTCCAACAAAACTTACAAGAACAGAACCAAATAATGTCCAACACTAGCTCTAGCAACAAGAGTGCTGATAATAGTGGCCGTGCTCATCATTTTCTGAGCATGCCCCAAGGATGGAGAACCATGGCAATGGCTTTCCCCTGAGATGCCAGTGACTAACGTGACCCACGGAGGATACTGGCCTTCTCCCCATTCTAAAGAAGAGAAAACTGAGGAAAAGTGAGTTTGATTACCCCCAACATGGCCCAGTGCAGACTGAGAGAAAGAAGAATAGATTCCAGGCCTGTCTGACCCTTGATTAAAAAAACTGAAAAGTGAGCCTGCCCCTCTAGAGTGGGAAGTGAGAAAAGAACAAAAACCAGATGCAGACAAAGGAAAGGATCGAGCACAAACGGGGGGAGTTTCTGGAAACTTCAGGCCTCCATGGAGTTAGCATCGCTTGTGATGTTGACAAAGTCTTGGCAATGTAAGGTTTTCATGTGGTTATAAATGACTTTGAATTTTTCACAGTATAAAAGCAAGAATGTGAAGAGTTGGAAATCCAATCAGTGTTATTATTTATATGATGCTCGCAAACTAGACATACTTCATTTCAAAATAAAATCCTGTGGTCTGAGGGGAAAAGAGAGACAAGTTTACAAAATATGCCAGAGCATTCTTATCTCCACACACGTCTCTCCAGTCTAAGGAGCCACGGCAGAGGTAGAAGTCATTACTTTACTACACACATAGCTTCCCCCTCGTGACCTTTGGAGAATGCCTTTGGAGCCTCCTCTAAAATCTGGCACAATGTTCCCATGGTGTATAAAGACTGCCACATAACCTTACAGACACATGATTTTTAGAGCCAATCTGGGGACCAAATTAGGAGATGCTGTGTTTGGGGAGGAACAAGTCACAATGTCAAAAGAGGCCTTTTTTTTGTGGCCTTCAAGGAGGTTAGAGGGGTTCCAGAATCATTTGAGTAACAAGTGCCATCCTAGGAAATGAATATAGATCCCATTGGTGACAGGTGGCAGGGAGAATGTTCATTCAGGGGCCTGAGAGATCGGTACTAATCTCTTGAGGATATGGCTTGGGTGTGGCTGGGGCACTTACACAGGCTCGGCATTGCCTGAACTCACCAGCACACAGCTGGTGCCTATCACAAACTTACAAATGACCGTGACCCTCTCTACCAGTTAAATCTCCACTGAACTAGTGAAATAGTCTTTGCCCATGTGAAAGTTATTGGCCCAAGACCTAAAGACTCAGAACCTGTAGTTTCCCCCAGAGAACTTACTTAGAAGGGGCAAGCTGCCCTGAGATTGCTTATTGTGACAGCTTCTGCTGGATGTCTGCAGCTCACAAACCGTGTGCCCCAAGTATGTGCACACAGGGAACCATGGCAGTGGCTCCAGGGCAGGGTGAGAACTGGGCTCACTCTGGCATTTTTGTCACTTTCTTCCTTGCTCTCCTGAAGGCCTTTGAAGAAGCTTCCCATGGAGTAGGTGCCCTCAGCAGCTAGCACTCCCAAAGATAGAGACAGATCTCCAGAGGCATGCTCAAGTGTTGACAAGCTCATCTCCGGCAGCAAATCTGTTCAAACCACATCCACGACAAAATCTAGACATGGCCTGTCTGATGTTCAACCATCCACACATCTGACTGTTTTGGAACCTAGGAACTTTTCTTTATCTTATTACATATTGTGTGCTGAAAAAGACACCGTTAAAAAAAATACTTTCTCGCCGGGAGGTGGTGGGGCACGCCTTTAATCCCAGCACTCAGGAGGCAGAGCCAGGCGGATCTCTGTGAGTTCGAGGACAGCCTGGTCTACAGAGTGAGTTCCAGGACAGGCTCCAAAACTACACAGAGAAACCCTGTCTCAAAATACCAAAATAAAAGAAAATAATAAAAACTTTCTCACAGGGAGATTAGTACTGGGTCTCTGTCAGATCCATGTGCCACCCTTTCCCTCTCCACCCCACCAGCCTCCTAGTTCCTTCCTCCCAGGACTGGCATCAGGGTCAATACACAGGATTGCTAGGGGGGGGGCTTACTTACAATTTTGCCCTACCTGTAATAATTCTATTCTGTTAGCCATAGACTACTTCTCAGCTTACCATAGGCTAAGTATATCTGGAGCAGGTAACAGAGCCTTGCCTTCTAGAAAAGAAAGGATGGAGTGTCCTCAGGCATCTGCTCATGGGAGAGGAAGCTAATTTACAAGTGTGCAAATGACTGCTCACTATTACTTGGGGCCATGGGATGCATTATGTAGAACTATAAGGTAAACACACCAGAGTGAAAGGAGTTAATTAAAAAGAGCTTCAAGAGAAAGCATCTTTGCAGAGAGGATGTTTAACCAGGACCCACATAAAGTGAAGGAGGAAGTCATATGCCTCTCTGAAGGAAGAGCCTTGTGGTCCCAGGCACAGTCATATCCCAAGACCCAAGGGCAGGACAGATATGGAGTCTGCTGTGCCGGAACAGTCAGTGAGAGACATGGAAGAGAGAGGTCCCACAGATACCCAGGACCACCTGCACAGGGTAAGGCAGGCTACAGGAAGGCCTTTACAGAGAGAGTCCTTGCCAAGGTGAGAAGAGGTAGCAAGTCAGCATTACCAGCCTTGGTGTCAGCATCTTCACGGCACAACCAGTACTTCCTGTGTTCTAAATGAGCTCACTACTGTAGGATCTGAGATGCAGAAACTAACCCACCTTCTCCTACACTACACAGCTATCCTGGGGGGCACCAGGCCACATGGGTGCCCATATATAGCCAGTATGAGGAAGGCGTGTCTCAGGAAAAGCAATCACAACCCTGCATGGTACAGATAAAAAAACAATCTATGTAGAAATGGTAAGGTGAGCCCTGAGGATGTTGTCAGGGGTTATCTACAGATTTGTGACGGACTCACGAAGTGGGTGTGGGAGTCCCTAAATTACTGGAGTCAAGCTTTTAGGGGTGAATTTCCCATTCACAGACAACTAGTCACACTAGATGATAAACAGTTACCTTAAAGGGGAGTGGACAGGTGTGAAGCCCAGGCCACACCGGTCCATGCAGTCCTAACATGACAAAGGGTGTGTGTTATATAACAGGTGATTTTAAATGCAATTAAATTAACCACACCAATATCATAAGTAGATACCTGAATATTTTTTATTTAAATTCTTATATATTTAAACTAAAAAAAAAAAAAGGTTTTCATTGGGAAACAATAGATGACTGTATATAGTCCAGGTGCCATGTGTCTGGGTACAAATGATATTTACTGACCCACACATAATGGAAGAAGACAGCCATCAGGAAGGGAAAGGATCTAAGGAATGTAGGAGGGAACATTTTCAGGGAGTCTCCCTCCAAATCTGTAGAAGCTGCCTGTAAAACTGACTCCAACAGCCTAGTGCAAGCCCAGCGTGCTACCACAGTGGGCCAGTGAGTGGTTGCCCCCAGGGAAAGCTAACACTGGACACAGAAAAGCCATTGGGATTTTTAAAAATAATTTTTATTAATTCTCCAGAAATTTCACATATGCTTGTATTGGACTTGATCATGTTCATTCTCCCACTCCTCCAGATGACTGATCCTGGATCTACCACCCAGCTCCCCAATCCTCACAACTTCATGTCCTATTTACTTTTTAATTTTGGTAACCCACAGAATCTAATTGTGTTGCCCTTATATGTGTGAGTGTGAGGCCATCTGCTATGCTCCGTTGGATGCTCCACATACTCAGGGCTATATCCTTAAGAAAATTGACTTTCCTTCCCCTAGAAGCCACCAATTGTCAATCAATCCACAATTAGGGGTGGGGCATATGAAGCCCTCCTCCGCCATGCCGGGATGTTGACTGGATTGATTGTATGCAGGTCTTGTGCAGGAAACCACAGGTCCCGTGAGTTCATGAGTCCAGCAGCCCTGTCAGGTCCAGAAGACACTGTTTCACTCTGGTTCTCCCCAACATCTGGCTCTTAAAATCATTCACTGCCACTTCTGCAATGGTCCTTGAGCCTTGGGGGGGGGGGGGGG
>CABHPQ010174162.1:20089-36778 GCA_902168405.1 Peromyscus aztecus | reverse complement strand
GGGGACTTGTGGGTTCTCTGTCTCCTACTGATTATTGAGATGAAGGATGGATGACAAGAAAATTCTGTAGTGGGCTTGGGAGCTGGTTCAGTTGGCAAGGTGCTTGCCTTGGAAGCATGAGGAATCAACCCGAGCTGATTCCTAGAACCCATGGGAGAAACATCCAGGCATAGTGATGCACACTAGTCATTCAGGTGCAGGGGAGGCAGAGATGGGCAGATCCCTGGGGATCACTAGCTACCCAACTCAGCTTACTTGTCAAGTATCAGGCTATAGAGACACTGTCAAGGAAGGAAGGGGGGAGAGAGGGAGGGAGAGAGGGAGGGAGAGATGGAGGGAAGGAGAGAGGGAGGGAGAGAAGGAAAGGGAGGGAGAGAAGGGAGGGGAAGGGATGAATGGTACCTGACGGATGACACCTGAGGTTTTCCTCTGACCTCCACACAATGGCCACTCATGTGCACATGCATCTGCACACGTGTGTACCCCTACACATGAATTACACACAAAAGAAAATTCTGTAATGAGAGCAGGATGATTGTTCTATCCAATTACTAATGCTCTCGAGCAAAACAAGGACAAACACGGAAAGAAATGTTTTAAATAAAAAGCATTTCTCTCCAATCAACATGCTGTGTTCCTCTCTGAAGTCCCCTGTGGTGTATAGTTCTTGGCAAACAGGCACATGGGCTGGATCTGAAAGATGTATGCCTCTGGGACATTGAGTGAGTTACCTGAATGGGAGTTGTGGAAGAACCAGGCTTGTACCTCCCTCTAACTGATGCTTGTAAAAGTTTTCCACATGGCCTTGGGCTGGGTAACCCGGAGATTTGCAACAGCTTGCCTCTTCCAAGCTAAACAGTGGGCTCTGAGTTATTAGCTCCAACTAAAGCAACTGCCTTGAGGAATCCAAGGCAGAGTGAACTGACAGAGGAAAACACCTTTAAATACAGCATGCAAATGACAGTGTGGGATTTAGGGAAAGCGCCTATGTGGAAGATATTTATGCATTTGAGAAAATTTTTATAAAATCAGTCCTCTTGCTATGTCTTAAGGGGCCATGTTGGAGGTAATATAGACATGAAAATGGCTGTTTGGTTGATTGATTTTAAATTTACTGATGGATGGACAAGTACAATGATATTAAATTGTCTCCATGGCCTCACAGAGGAGACAAGATGAGGTGACAACTGGAGTCTCAGGTTCATACTACTAGCTGAAACGGAGGATGGATGACAAGAAAATAAATTTCAAACTGTGTTGTGGAGTGTCACAAGGATAGCCCTTTGCCCATAAAACATTCTTTCTACCACTGGAAATGTCTTCATGAAACTTGGGGAGCCAGCAGATAGAAGGGGTTATGAACCACGTGGTTATGTCCCTTGAGATATCATGGATTGACACCCTCATCCATTCTGTGGAGATCCCATGAAAAGATAGGTGTAGGGCTAAAAAACTGGTTCAGCCAGTAAGAGCACTGGTCGCTCTTGCAGAAGACCTGGGTTTGATGCCCAGCACCCACACTGCAGCTCATAACCATCTGTAACTCCAGTTCCAGGGGATCTGACATCCTCTTCTGGCCTCCATGGGTACCAATCATGCACATACATACATACATACACACATACACACACATACATACATACACACATACAAGAAAAACACACATACACATAAAAATGAATCTAAAGAAAGATAATGTAAGGAAGGAAGAAAAAAAGAGATGAGGGGAGTCGGGATAGGTGTCAGCCAAGCAGGAAGTAGTTTCCACAACAATGATGTGTGAATTCGGTACTAGCTTCCAAATCAACCACTGCCTTGATCTGAGACATCTGTGTTCCAGAACTGTGAGAGATAAATACTGTTTGTGACATCCTGCTAGGGCTTTGTGTGACAGCTGTCCAAGCTGCCTAAGACAGGATGGTTTAAAGAAAGGGTGTGAGCATGGATTGAATTTCCTCAGTAGAATCCAGAGAGTTACTAGTTACCCCGAATTTCTCCGTGCTTCCCGTTGAATCTTACAAACTCTCCATTGGATGTGAGACTGCACCTGGGAGACAGCGAGTGACTTAGGAACGTGGCTTTTGAGCATCTCCAGGGGGTGGCAGTTGTCCTTCATAAAATGACCACGCCAGTCATGGTGGTGATACAGGCATGGTAGAGATGCGATACACAAGTGTCTGGGGGAAGGGCCGTTCTTCCTGTAGGACATGCTTTTGTACTACTGAGTTACTAGAGCACCGTTGGAACGGGCTAAGTCTAAGAGAGTGCCCACACATTCCCAACTCCTGGCACATATGTCCATGTGTGTTGTCTTCCCTTTGTGTGTGTGTTGAAGGAAGAACGATGACTTGTTTCTGATCTGAAGTGTATCGCAAAGGTGATGGGAGTTCACTTCCCCTCTAGATGTAAATTGTGTCGTGTTTGTGCATGATCTCTATTGTCCTCTAAGCGTGTATGTTTGGGGTGTTTGAGAGGCCCATCTGGCAAGAGCGTGAGGGCCGCTATCTAGCCAGTGAGGTTTTCAACACACGTCAAGAAACTGAGTCGTGTGCCTTTGTTACTTTTCTGTTGCTGTGACCAAGTTCTCCAACATAACCAACATGAAGAAGCAAGGATTATCCTGGCCCACACTCTCTAAGAGTTCAGGCTGTTATGAGGGCTGGGGAGAGGCTTGATGTGGCATCTCTGCTCACATCATGGCAGATGAGGAGGCTGAGACAGTGATAGGCAGAGCCCAGGGGTAATATTTCTCCAAGGACCTGCCTCCAGTGACCAACTTCTTCCAGCAAGGCTCTACCTCCCAAAGATTCCAGAACCTTTTTATCAGCTGGAGGCTATTTGTTCAAAGCACCACGGGGCATTTCCAATTCAAAGGATAAGATCTGCCAACAGTCACCTGAACACTGAAATGGAAGCCTTCAGACAACATCTTGACTTTGATTCAGCCTTGCTTAGCAGCGAACAGCACTAAGCGACCCCTAGACACTGAACTGTAGATGTAAGGCAGCAAATAGTAATCCCTTTATACTACTAAGTTTCTGGTAATTTATTACACAGCCATGGCTAGCTAATATATCAATCTACACTACTTATATTTAGATCATTTGAGAAATACTCAGAGCTATTCCAAATACCCAGATAGTTTCTGCCCAAGAGGATCTCTAAATTATTATCTCCCAGAATGAAGCATTTGTTCTAAAAACAAAACAAAACAAACAAAACCCCTCATTTATCCTCAGCACAGTGATTTCTCAGCCATGGATGTTATCTCCCCCATGCAGAAGATACTGTGTTATCTCAGTGAGGAAGCTAGGCCCCTAAGTTGGTTAGGAAGAGACTTCTGTTTGCAGTTCCTAGGTGTCCCCAGTGGGCTGCCAGGGTGGAGATCCCCTCACTTAGGATCATCTTACATCCCTGTCTGGCACTTTGCTGGGGGTACTTTTGTCCTCTTTTCCCGTGCTCAAAGGTCTGGAAATGTTGACATCCACTCCCAGGGTGCCCAGCTTCACAATTAAGACATGATTTTAATAAAAGAAAAGCTCTGTTTCTGTGTCTGTTTTAAATTTTCCCATTTTTATTGGACGGGAAGACACAAAATGCCAGGCCATGTGGCTCATGCCTAGCCATCTGGCAACTAGAGATACATCTCATAGGGACAGAGGATACAGCCAACTCATGAACCTTTAATGGGAAGCAGAATTCATTGAAAAATTCAGATAATTGAAGTTTCATTTCACTTCCTTTTAGGAGCCTCTTCCCAGGTCCCTTAGTGAAAGCTAAAGAACCCCCCAGATAAACCAACTAGGCTTTTACCCCTCTGCCTTGTGAAGCCTCTGATGGCAAAGCCAACCAGCTTTCTAGATGTCATGGGAACAGCAGCAAGAAGGGGGTGTGAGAAGGAAAACAAGAGCCTTTGAAGCCCGCCCCTGCTCTGAGAAAGGTAATGTCGAGGCAACCAAGAGGTGACTTTTATATCCCCGCTGTAGTTAGTTATACAAGATGGGAGCTGGTGATGCTGCTTTATGGATGTTTGCATAATCTTTGTGAAAGCTGGGAACTAGAAGGAGGCTGAACCTTTATTCATGGAACAAGAAGTAACTTCAGGTAGTGGCAACTCAGCTGCTGTGTGTAGGATTCTCAGGATTTGAATTTAAAATGCCCCCCACAGGTGATTATGTTGAGTGTTAGGTCCCAGGTGGTGGCACTATTCTAGGAAGTAGTGGACTCTTGGGAAGCAAGGCTTGGCTAGGGGAAGTAGGCCCCACAGGGCATCCCCTTGAAGATGATACCTGCCTCCTGGTCCCTTCTCTTTCTCTGCTTCCTGTCTGGCATGTGATGAAGAACCTTATCTACCATCTACTGCTGCCAACATGATGTTCTGCCCAGGGACATGGGGCTGAGCACCCATGGACTGGGCCCTCTGAAACCATAAGCCAAAAGAAATAGTTTTTCTTTGGGTTGCTGGAGTTAGGTTATACGCATTCTAAAACAGGAATTTTTCTTAATGTCAGCACGCAAAGGGGAGCCAGATTCCCTGGAATAACCCCTGTGACCCTTGCATCTGGTCGACAATAAGATAGATGCTAGGAAGAGGAGGCAACCCGGATGATGCTTGCATTTTTAGAGAGGAGAGAGAGTTGGGGCAGGATGACAAATAGAATTATCTTTGAGACAAGAATTCATTTAAGCCAGCAATGGGTGGGCAGTAAGGCTTGGTGAGCAGGGGATCGACTGAAGGAGAATTTTCATTCCTCAGGACAAATCCAGGTTTCTGCTTCTAAAGGTTTCTGTGAGAAGGGTCTTCCACACAAAGAAGCAGGTTTAGTTCATTTGGGACCTCTACTACATGGCCGATGCAGGAAAGTAGGGCATATGGACTCCAGCTGTATAACACGGTTACTCTTTCCCTGAATGAGAGAGAGGGATCTGCTTAATGTGTAACCTGTGCACTATAACAATAGTCAGGTTGCTCCGACCCCCAGGAGGAAAAAGGTGGGCTGGGTGTGTTCTTGCCCTGATTGCAACTCTCTGTGCTTGGGACCTGGTTACTCAGAGGGCCTGGGCTCTCAAGAAATGAACTTTTTCTGCCTCCTTCCCTGAATCTCTCCAGTTCTTCTAAGGTATGGAAGCTCAGCCCGTGATGCTGCCTCCCTGGCTTCATTCTTCCCTCCTCAGGTATTTAGTTAATGTTGTATTGTGTTAACCACTGAGGATTCAGTGGTGAATTCGCCACAAGTCCTACTCAGGGAACTCACAAATTTGTGAAGTGAAATGTGGTCAATGCTAGACAATAGGAATGTCCCCCAAATGGCATAGGACCATGGAGGAAGCAGGAACAGATTCCACCGGCAGAGGGAGGGTTAAGAAGGGCTTCTCGCATTAGGTTTCTGAGATGCTTACTTCTTGTACAGTGGTATCAATACGTTTACCACTTCTGCACTGGGTCTTCACAAAACTTGCCGTCTTAACCATTTGTATTGTATCTTTTACTACATTTTTTAATTAAAAAAAAAAACACATTTAGCAAAACTTTCCAAATGGCTTAGCTAGACTATTCCAAGACTTCTCAATCACTACTTATTTCAAAACTGTAAAAATGTAAGGAACTATAATGGTTGCTATGGAGATTAAGAATCATGTACTTGAGAAAGAGTTTGAAACACAAATGGGATTTTCTCAGTGATGGACAAAGAGAGGCCTAAGGAGAAGGGATAGAAAATATATGATACAGTCAAAGACATTGAGTTCTGGGTGAATTACATGGGATACGGCTTAGGGTGAGGAAGTATATTGAGGGTGGGGTGGCTAGTCCTGATTGTCAGTTTATTTAGATTTAGAAGCAGGATGGAAACACACCTCTGGTTGTGCCTGTAAGGGAGTTTTTACATTAGGTTAATTGAGGAGGAAAGAAAGTCCCCTCCTGTGGATGGTAGCGTCCTGTGGGCTAGGGGTCTGAACTAAATAAAAAGGAGAAAGTGTGCTGAGCACCAGCATTCATGACTCTACTTCCCAGCTGTGGATGCAGTGTGACCAGCTGCCTCAGGCTCCTGCTGCCTTGCCTCCCCTGGCATGACGGGCTGTCCCCTCGCTGTGAGCCGGAATAAGCCCGTACCCCCTTAGGCTGCTCTTGTCAGCTTTTTATAACAGCGATGAGGAAATGACAAACACAGAGGGAGAGGAGGCAGGAGGAACTGAGCAGGTTATTTTTTGTTTTACACACACACACACACACACACACACATACATATATATGTTTAGGTTCACTTTCATGATGCTGTGCATACATCATTATTGATTCTAAAACTGTCTTTTGTGGCATCGACAATGATCATGGAACTCCATGCATGCTAACTACCACAGGGCTGCACCCACAGCTTCCAGAACATTGTTATCCTTCAAAAGGAATGCTGAAGCATTCTCCATTCATTCCAGCACCTGGCAATCATCAATCTACTTACTGTCCTTTTTCCTTCTCCTTTCCTTCTGGAACCAGAACAGATGGTTCTGCTTGATGCTGGTCTGCTTGATGGGACCTATAAATCTTAGGCCTTACTTATTTCCCCATTATTTTTAATTTCTCAATTTGAGCCTGGACAAGTAATCTCAATGGATTTATCTTTATTTTTCTCTGAATCTGTCATTAAATTCCTCTTGTGAAAATTTTATTTCAGTTATTGTACTTTTCAACTTTGAATTCATATTAAATGCTTCTTAATAATTTAGTGTTTCTATTCTCTGGTAGGATATTGACTTCTTGGTGTTTTTATTTTTTATTATTTATCTACTTTGGCCCTACTAAATAATAGAAAACCCAGGTTTTCCTCTTAAATTTCCTGACATAACAGCCTTAGATCCAAGGCTCAGGAAATCAATGTGGACATTTTGACAATGTAGACAGAGTGTCTCTTTTAACTACCTACTCAAGAGCTAGGAAAAGTAAACTCAGAATGGGTTCACAGACTAATGAGACCTCCTATGAGATGAACTTATACCATGGCACTAGACTTATGACCCCTTATCCATGAGCATCTCTTTGACTCCTGTCTCAGATATAGTTGAGCATCATCAGTACCATAACTCCATGGTGGCCTTAGGGTTCCCTTGCTCTGTACACACTGACGCGAGTAAGTACCTACAGCTCCCTTTGTACAAGTCTAGGAAAACTAAGACAGATTACAGTGTTATCACAGGACCTTGCTTCAACAAGGGTTCCTGACCTCTGTTTATTCAAGGGACTGAGTAAACTGTTGTAGGTCTTGGAACCAGTTGAAGTGCTATGAGTCCCTGGAATTAGAGACTAAAATCAGACTTTTGATTGCTAGATCTAGATTGACTGATGTCAGTTATAGGGATCAGTCAGATGTTTACTAGGTGGACCATCTTTTTTCATCTGTTCAATCCCATGACCACTCACTTGGCTAACTTATTTGGCCCCGATTCCTTTCACAGCTAATATACTCACTCTGTCTCTTGAAGTTCAGTACACTACGTGTTTTCCGTGCCCTAGGGAGGATTTCCCACAGGCTTCTCTGATCTGAAGATCATAGGATGCCTATTTCTGTGCTTCCCAGGGATGCCAGTACCCAACACTTTCAAAAGGAAATGTATTCCAGATCTTATATAAAAAATAAAATAAAACAATTTTTAATTAATGAGTCTTAAGCAAAAACTTAGCTATTTAGGGTTACTAATCAATTTTTTGAAGATTTATTTATTTTTATTTTATCTGAATGGGAGTTTTTCTTGCATGTATATCTGTGCACCATATGTATGCAGCCCCACGGAAGCCAAAAGAGGGTCCCAGATCCCCTGGAACTGGAGTTACAGATGGTTGTGAGTTGTCCTATGGGTGCTGGGAATTGAACCCAGATCCTCTGAAAGAGCAGCTAGTGCTCTTAACTGCTCAGCCACCTCTCCAGCCCCTGACACTAGCCACATTCTGAGAGCTAGTAATTTCCACTATTTCCATTACAGAAGGTTCTATTGGGAACCACTAGCCTAGAATTGCATACCTACACATACAGACATTTTATTAATGGTAGTTTTGTTGTCATTAGAATTTGTAAGTTTAAAAATTGGTTGGTGAAAGCTAGTATAGTCGTTTATCAGTGGTCACGGAGACAGGAAGAAGAGGTGTGATAAAGGAAGAAGAAAGTCTTGGTAATAAGTTGTGAATCATGTCAAATGAATCGTTTCTTTTTGAAGTTTCATAAGTGTGGGAGAAAGTAACTTTGGCCATCTGCTGCCTGAGAGCAGTAGCCTGGACTAAAACCCAGCCCTCACAGGTTGAGAAGGTTGTGAGAAGTAGACGGTAGAAGTCAGCACTTACATTTTCCATTGGGGATTAAAGGGCAGAACCAAGATAATGATTTTAGGGAGTATCAGAGCTGTCTATCGTGGACCACTCTTGTGCTTGAGGCTAGCATGCTTCTTTTTGGCTTTTGTCGTGGTGTGAATAGGTCTGAGAATGTCTGGAAGATAAAGACAGGAGTTCCCAGTAATGAAGATCTACGGTTAAGGATGAGAATGTTGGAATGTTTTAGTCTGTTTTGTGTTGCTATAATAAAATACCTGAGGTGGTGATTCATTAATAGAGGACTATTTATCACACATGGTACTAATTATCTGGTGGCCATCATAACATGGTAGAGGGCATCATATATTGAGCAATGCAGTAATACCAGCTCAGGTCTCTCTCTTCCTGTACAGCTGCTAATACCATCCTGGGAGAGCACTCCCATCTCATCAACTCCTAATTACCTCCCCAAAGTCCTACCTTCAGCATGTGAATTTGATATTGTTTCCAACACATATGAAGTCACCACAGGAAAAGGGAATCTTACAGACCCTGTATGGAACATTGGAAGCAGGCCTCTCTCCTCGATGGTGGGAGAAGAGGAGGATGGCAGACCTAGATAGCGTGAGCGAAGAAGGTGAGAGAATTCAGGGCACACACTAGTGATGGGTTGTACTTCCTTTATAATGTGGAGGAACAGCCAACTACTCTGTGTGGAAGACAAGGGGATGCTTAGAATTTCATTTAAAGCAAAAGATTTATGGTAGATTTAAAAAGGGGGGCCAAAGATTCATATGGGGATCCATAAGAAAATTATATGCAATCCTACCAAATAGTCTCTTACCAAGAAAGTTGATTATGTCATATTCATGTACAAAATTATTGACTTGTGACTTTTGTATACATGTGTAGCACATATGTACATGTATATCATGTGCTAAGGTTGATTGTAGTCACCCTCCCTCATTTCTAGTCTGATAAACTTCCTTGTTGTGACTCACACGGAACCTTCCCAGTAAATGTTGATAATAAAAAGTAGAAGTAAGAAGAAGGGATTAAACGCATGTCAGAACTGCACATCTGAATGCCAGCCCCAGTCCTGCTAACACAGAGGCGCAGGTACGGAGCCAACTGAAAGGAGAACTGAGGGCTTGTTTAACCCCCTGCACAGCTGTGCGCCTTGAGCTGTTTCTTTCCTGAAACCTTAGATTCCTGGTGGAGAATAGGAATTGAGCTTTCTACTTTATAAAATCATTAAGAATATTAAATGAGATAATCTGTGAGAAAGAGCCCAATATCTGCTGGGGTGCTTTCGTGTTTTTAGGAGAAAAACGTGAGTCAGGGTCTTGCGAAACAGCCCAGGCTGGCCTCAAACTGATGATTCTCCTGCTTCCGCCTCCCAAGTGTAGGATTACAGGCGTGTGCCGCCATAGCAGTTAGGGTGCTTGATTTGGTTAAAAATAAAACAAAACCCCATAGACTGAATTGTTGTTGATCCTGCCATTTGAATGAAAGTCATTGTGATTTGACTTTGTAATCGGTCTCTTCAAAACTAGATAACTCTTGTGCTCCAGATGCATGGATTCCAGTAATTTCTACCAGGTGGGGGTCATAATGTGTATGCAATATAGCCTGGTGTTTAAAACATGTGTTTTTAAAGGGAGTAAACAGTACAGCACAGCGTCCTGAATGGAAAGCCACCAAAGACTTTGGCACTCAACATACTGTGGGGCTAATGAAGTCTCATTCCTACACTCACCACCGTCCACACTTCACCAGTGGGACCTTCCTGGGGACTGTCGTTCGAAGATTTGAGAGTCTACCTGCTTCTTGCTTACTGTGAAATTTTAGAACAGACACTTTTGTTTTCTGGTACGTTGAAGGGAAATGAGACAGTAGCTTGCATTTCACAGAAGGTTCTAGAACAGACTGGAGAAAGTGTGTCATGTCCTGAGCGATGCTTGGAGTCAGCCCTTTATGGAACATTAAACATGTGAGTGACAGGGGGCAAGGACTGTGGCAAGATAACAAGGCAGAAGATGGTGGGACTCAGGAAGCCTCCTTTAGCAAGGCTTCAGTAGATGTCTGAAGACACTGATTAATGATACCTCCTGTCCCCCGTGAGCAGAAGAGCAGGAACACAGGTGTGCTGAGAGATGGGAACCCAGAGGGAGGGAGACTCGGGCCACATCCATCAGGGAATGGCAGGAGAGCAGGCTTGAACAGTCCTCAGTGTCCCAGGGTCACCCCCAGATGTCTCCCCAAAGGCTCTAGATCACTTTTCCAGGCTGAAGCTGGAAATCATGAAACCTCCCTGATCCAAAGACACGCTTATTGTCTCACGGCTGTTGGAATCACTGCTCATGTTTATTGGAAAAGCAGAACATAATGCATCTTGGCCTCCACATTTCTCTGAGTCCCGGCTCTGTCACCTCTAAGCCTGCCATTCTCTTGGGAGGTAACAAAACCACTCTAATGAAATGTTCCCAGGGAGAATTAACAAGAAGGCACATCTATGTAGCAAATTATGAATAGCACTGCTAAAGGGGCTGTGGGGTGAGAGTGGAGGAAAATTGGTCCCCGAATAGAACTTCCCATCATCCCCAGTGCAGCCAAGGGCATAATACTCATACAATACAAGGTACTTCTCAGAGAGGTGCCTGGACTTCCTAAAAGCAGAAAGGTAGCAGTGTGACAGTAACGGCCATTTTATCAGCCTCATGTGTCTGCAGTGAACTTTGGGTGGCTGACATTATAGAGCCAAAGGATTCTTTCTATGGAGGGGACAGCATGGAAGGGCATTTGGTCTGGAGGGCCATCAACAGGGGAGATGAAGCGGCCGCCACACCGCTGACTTCTGAATACTACAGCTGAGACGTGATCAACCTGGACAGTGAGAGTGATCTATTGAACTGCCTTGAAGTTTTCTTTCCAAAGAAAACTTTTTGTTAAAGAATTGATTAAAAGAAAGTGCACTGTTATGCAAATATTTCTATCAGGCTATGCACAGACCTTTTGTGGGGAACCTGGACAGAGAACATGTGTGTGTTTCTGGGATAGGGGCTTGGGATATGTATAAAAGCTTGGGTTGGAATACCAGGACAAAGCCCTTTGGGAGCCCGGGTAAGAACACAGCCCTTACTGAATCCCACCAGGCAGGGAGATGTATTTGCAGAGCAGACAGTCTCAGTGTGTTGGGGTCATTGACCTTGAACTCGAAAATGTGGCAGGTTGAGCAAACAGAGTTAAGATTCCACAGTGTCTGAGCTAAATTCCAATTTGGGAACAAGGGTTGAAAAATCTTGAAATGTCCATCAAAAGAGATCTGGTTCAAAAGTACAGTAGGGCTGGGAGTGCAGCTCGGCGGTAGAGACTTGCCAAGCAAGCAGGAGATACTAGTGTGACTCTCAGCATCAAGAAACACGGTGTGTCCACGAAAACAATTACTCTTTAGATTGAAACAGCCTGTGAGTATCATGTCAGCCCTGGGGAGCTGGGCTTGGAAAACTGATACAATTTATCTTTACCAATTACCAGCTGCCTCAGCTCCCTGCTCAGTTCCCTTACCTGTGATGAACTCATTAAGTCTTAACATGCTTCGGCTGTGAGGGAAATACTGACTTGACTACGGGTGCCCTGCATATTTGCATGTAGGCGCCCTGCTTCTAAAACCATGGGCAAACGCAGCAGGACATTCCAGAATGTTCTCTAGAACAGCGGCTCTCCAGAATGCCTGCTTGTGTCAGTTCTGGTTGCTGAGACTCACACTGACTCTCTTCTGAAGTTAAAAACAGAGTCCCGACATATCTTCGTGTATGTTCTTTTCTAGAATGATCTCTCCACAATGAAGAGATTCCCTAGAGGCTGAGGGCCAGATCCGAGATGGGCCAGAACCCGGGGATCCCACTGCCTCTGAGCTTTAAGGTATTTCCCTGGCACCAGGACAGAAAAGGGGCATGCCACACGTAGGGTCTGAAGCCGAGTGGCCAGTAAGGCCAGCACCCGATGGGAAAGAAACTAAGACTTGCCGTTTTACCCTGTTAGACTCTACCAAATGTCTAACGGGTATCTCCTATAATGTTTGAAGTAAGTGCATGTTACAGAACCCGCTTTTATTCTCTCCTCCGCTGGGACGGGCAAGGCAGGCCGGCATCCGCCTGCACCTGCTACCCGTGCAGGTAGGGGGCGCGCGCGGGCTCCCGGCCCAGGGCATTGATGTGTTGTTGAACACCCGCGCCCACCAGCTTCTCATTGAGTTTTTGGTTCACCAGCTCCAGGTGGCGGCTGTTCTTCCGCGCCTGCCTCAGAGACCTCTTGACCTTCTTCACCCGCTCACGGAGCTGCCTGTTGCGCTTCTCCAGGGTGGCCACCTTCTGCTGCAGCTTCTTGACGTGGTCCTCCTCCTCAAACAGGGCCTTCTGCACCGAGGAGCACATGAGCTGGGGGCAGAAACACCGCAGAGCGAGAGGCAGGTGAGTCTCAGAAGCTACAACACAGGCAATGGCCTTCACCATGACCTTCTCCCTCCACCCGGGAGTCCCACATGACCTCAGATACAAACAGAAGCCTCACTTGGCTCTTCCTTGTAAGATTTTGCATTTAAATGTTTGTCACTGGCGGCAGGAAGGAATGAACTTCCCGTAGTGAAGATAAAAGCAGTTTAAAACCACGACAGGTTATTATTTTCTACAGACTGGCAGATGGTAGGGAATAGTAAGGATTAGACCTAGGGCCTCAGGCATATAGGCAAGTGTTCTGCCTTCAAGCTGCATCCTCACCCACCCACCCCCACTCACCCCCACCACCCCCCCCCCCCGCGCGCGCCTTTTCACATATTAGACTGAGTCAGGATTTGGGGCAACAGGACTCTACTGGACAATGTGCAGGCCCCCGTGAAGAGCAGTTGGACTCTCTCAAAATAAAAACTGTGTATCCTTTGGCCTAGTAATTCTGAGACTTCATGCCACAGCAATGCACTCACATGTGCAAACTGATAGGTATACAAACATATTCTAGCATTGTTTGTATTTACTTCCTTTTGGGGGTGTTGAGAATTAAACTCAATGGTCTCAGAACATGCCAAACATGTGCTTGGCCACTGAGCTATATCCCGTCATTTGTTATTTAAAACAGCTGGGCAGAGTAACAAGCCTGTGATCCCTGCTTTTGGGAGGCTGAAATAGGAGGGTTGTCATCAGTCTGAGGCAAGACTGGGCCTATACAAGAGACTTTGTCTCCAAAATGTATTTTTTAAAATGTAGAATCAAATAAAAGTTTTTTTTAAGGGTTGAAAACATCTTTAAATGTTTATCAAAAGAGATCTGGTTCAAAAGTATAGTAGGGTTCAGAGTGCAACTTAATGATACTTGACTAGCAAGCATAAGATACTCAGTCTGATTCCCAGTGTTATGAAAAGGAACAAAAAGGTAAGTCATTATATGATGGAAAAGCTTTATTTTATATCTAGTGTCTTTAAGGGAATAATGTGGCTCCATAGGAACATCACTGAGGCAAGGTCTAAGCCATGGTGTTAATATAGAAAGCACAGTGCAGAATTATGTGGACAATGTGATGATGAGGGCCATAGGATCTGGTCTCCATGTGTGCCTATGCTTACATATGTGTATGCTCTCTCCGAGGTGCCGATGGCTATATCCTGGGAGCAGAGGGGACAGGAGTGTGGAGATTGAGCTTTCTCTTTCTGTGTACTTCTTGAGTCTTGTGCTCTAAGCTAGATTCCACTCTTACAAGGAAACAAGAGGTCTTCTCGCCACTCTGAGCTGTCTGCTCCCCCTGTTCTCCACTATCAAGAGCTGTGCTAGCAAACAAAGGTTTGAACATCACTGTCCTCTGCTTAGAAACAGTCTCCCATATCTGCAGGATCTGTGTCTGTGGGTTCCCCCCATCAGATTCAACCAACCATGTATCAAAAATAGAAAAAAAAAAATCCAGAAAGTTCCCAGAATAAAAATTTGCATTTGCCACATGCTAAGCACTCCCCTGGATCCACACGAATGGGGTATAAGCTTCCCCAGCTGTAGCCTGACACCCTCTCTCAGATCCTTAGTCTGTCCCTGACAGCTGTCATGTAAGATGTGTTCTCCTTGCTCCGTTTGTGTACTTTGTAAGGAGATTTCTGTAGGTGCTTCTGTACTGGAGCGTGTACAGACTGTTTATCTGCTGTCATTCTGAAACCAATGGAGTACAGCAACTACCTATACCTGTTGTGTTAGCTATTCTACACACTCCAGATGTGGTCATATGCAAATACTGTGGCCATATGCAAACTACTGTGCCACTTTACATTATACATAAGGAATTTGAGCATTTGTAGATTTTGGGATCTGAGGAAGGATCTCAGGACCAGTGTCCTTTACATGCTGAGGGGGGACTGTGTTCATCTAGCACCAGCCATCTGCACTGCAGTACATCAATACAGTTAAATGCATAGTCTTACGGCCAGCTGCCCTAGTTTCTAACCTTGCCTTTTCTGCTTCTAAATGCTCTCACATCGGGCAAGCTTCTTAAACTCAGTGTAGTGGATTCTGCATTGCACCAGCCACACTGGCTTTGGGACTGGAAGGTCTATGCCCAGCTTCTTGGAGTGTTACAAGTGGACAGTCCTCAGCTGAGTTTTATGGAACCTGCCCTGGTTTACCTCCCCTTGGCTGAGGCATTTGTAGTTAACGACTAGGCATGACCCAGGATTAGGAAATCCAGGGCCCTTCATCCTATCTTGGAAGATCTCCGAAAGGACATCTTAGCTTCATAGTGTCCCATGAGCAAGCCTAGAGCCCCAATGAAGTTGGAATTATAGTCGGTTTCACCTTTTGCCTGGTCTTCCATCCCCTCTGGCCCTCATGTGCCTAAGTATGCCTCTGATGCCAGGAGCATTCTCTGAAAATTCTCTCATGTGCTCATCTCCTCTCACAGTCCCCCTTTCAGGAAGCCTGACTGGTCACATACAGTTTCCTCATATGTAACATAAGATTGACCACAGGGTGGGAAGACATAAGGAGTTCTGTCCAGACAGTTCTTAGACTCATGCTTAATACACAGTAAAAGTTCATCAACAGCCAGTGGTGCGTGGTCAGACCCACCATGTGTACATCTCCAGTCTCGCTCAGTTTATGCACCACAGGCTTGGTCACAAAGTATGCTGGCTCCTGGTTCTTCCTCCAGCACGTTTCTCTCCTTCTCATCTCATGAGTTTACTGTATGTCCAGTATCACCAGTAGCAAAATCATAATCCAAGACTACTATCACACAGGTCTCTCCTCTTCAGCAAAGATGCCATGTGCATCAGGACAGTACCATGAAACAATGAAGCTACTGCCCATAAAACCTAAAGTGGGTCTTCTGGATTCTGGCTATCACCCCCCCCACACACACACACACACAAAGTGGTGCTTTTTTCCCCATTAAGAAGTGCGAACTCCTATGCTTTTCAAACACATGTTTCTTTAAGAAACTCCTGTTTGGGAAATGCTTTCCAAATGAAATCAATCTCTTAAAATTTGCTGGAAAAAAAAAAAAGCCAAGCCATGCCATTTGCTCATTTAGCTTTGAGGTACTTTTCAGTAATCTGAGCTGCAGAGGGGAAAGGCTGGGTTGGGCTGCAGCAGGTACTGCACATTCTCTTGGAAGAACTAGAAAGAAGGATCTTAGGAGGAGCCCCGAAGCCACAGATTCCCCAGATCATCCTTGCAGAACCCCTGCACCTCCCCCAGGCTAACCTGGAGAAATGACTCTTTCAATGATGCCTACGCACATCCATTTGCCTGCAGCAGAGTTTTATCTGGAAGTTTCCATGTGGCAGAGAGGATGCATGCTTCAGGGCAAATGGGCAAACTGCCATGAGATAGAGACTGCTTTCTTATGTTTTAAGTTAGGCTGAGGTACCCATGCTTCCTTATCTTTTAAGATATCATTTTCTAAAGCTAGAGAAGCAACAAGTTGATTGTAGATCAAGTTTTTTAAAGATAAGCAAGGGACCAAGCCTGGGCAGATGGTTTAGTTGGCACCTCTCAAGCATGAGGACCTGAGTTCAGCTCCTCAGACCCCAAGTAAAAACCTAGGGGCAAGCACACTTCTAACCTTGTCACTGGAGAGCCAGAGATAGAATCATCCCTGAGTCTTGCTAGCCAGCTAGCCTAGTCTAATTGGCAAGCCCCAGGTCCCACTGAGAGATCCTGTCTCAAAAAAGGTGTGGGACTGACTAGATAGCTCAGCAGGTAAAGGCACCTGCTACCACAAGCCTGGCAACCTGAGTTCAATCTCCAGGACCCACGTGGTGGAAGCAGAGAACTGATCCTGCATGTTGTCCTCTGAGCACTACATGTGCACTATGATGTGCACACTGTGCACATCCACACATTATACAAATGTAAGAA
>CABHPQ010174162.1:0-20079 GCA_902168405.1 Peromyscus aztecus | reverse complement strand
TGTAAGAAATACAGAAAATACAGTAAGACGGAGAATAACTGAGAAAGGCACCTAATGTTGACCTCTGACCTCCACACACATGTACACACCTGTGTACATGCCTCCCTCACAAAACATGTATACATATATACTCACACACACAGAGGAATAAAAATGTGGAACATTTCAATTATGTGTAATTGCATATAGAGCAAGCCACTGTTGGCGTTTTACTGTATGTATTCCTAGGGTTGGGTTTATGGATCTAGGTAAGTACATAAAGATGTTAAACAAAATTGAAATCATGCTATTATTAGACTGTCTATTGTAATTTTCCCCTGGAATTTTATCAGGAGTATTTTGCAGAGATTGGTCTGGATACTTTTTTCATTGAGCACCTCAACAGAAACCAGTGTAGGGAGCATCACAAGGTCCCCAGGAACTAGTCAAGGACCCTTTCTTCTTCTAACCACAGGCTGAGCAGAGGAGGATGCGATTGCTGCTGCTACATCCTTGAGGCCATGTGACCTTAACATGGCCATTTGGGTCACCTGCCACCATTGACAGCGCAAACACAGGAGGGTTCCTTGTCTGTACCTTGGTCAGGTGTCTTCCTATCTGATTGCCTCTCCCCCAGGAAGCTCAGGTTCTGCGAGAAGGTTTCCCAGTCAAGATCTCGAGAGGTTAAGGAAATATATTCATGTTACAGTCTAGAAGCACCCATCACTTCCAAAGTTGTTCAGCATAATTACATTCTTTCTTCTTCTCTCTACTTCCCTCTTTCCCCCAGCTCCCCCTCCTTTCTTCTGTCTTTCCCTCCCTCCTTCCCTCACCACTTTCTTTTTTCTCTCCAGCAAAAACGACTTGCCACTCTGTGCCCGGGTAGTGTGAGGGGTAGAAGGTTTTCCTGAGTTACTTGGCAGCACCCCGGTAAGCTTTACGTCTAGCCAAACAAAAACAGTACATTTAAAAATCCCTACTTCATACTAGTGGGCATAACACATGTGCCCTGAGAGTTCTTTTCTTCACAGCTGCTTTCAATTTAAATAACCACCTACAAGGACAAGACAACATGTACTTTCTGAAGTATAAAAAAACAAGAGTGCTATCCAAAAGTAACAAGACAAATAGCTTGCCTTTTTAACACCTCATTCATATTCTTGGGATTCAAAATGAAAAGGAAGTGGGGGAGGATAAAACAAAATGGAGAGTAGTGGTAATCCAACTATGGCCTATCACAAAATCTGGCCCCACATCAATAAAGTTTTATTAGCACACAGCTACAATTGTATGTTTGCATATTATCAGTGGCATTTATTGTGCTACAATGACAAAGTTGAATAGTTGCCACAAAGACCTTATAGTCCACAGGCTTAAGATGTTTACTATCTGGTTCTTCATAAGGTAGGTGACAGGGGACATCTAAAACCTGAACTCAGGAGGAACTCGAGACAAATGGAGGTGAAAATGTGATAGTTAACTACTGGATGGGGTTGGAGGGATGGTGGTCTACAGCCAAGGCATGAGGGAAGGACAAAGAACAGTTGAACATCTGACTCAGAGCCTGCCAAAGACCCTGTATGCCCACACCTCACCTCACAATCATTTTCATACTGCTCTGGAACACTGACGCAAGGTATCAGCAGTCTTTGTCAAAAAGGTCATTTCATTCCATCCCAAAGGATTGTGGCCAATTTTCAAAGTCCAGATGGAAAAGTAAACTTTATACGACTTTAGACTGTAGAAGGTCTAGAAACAGTAGACAGTAAAGGCCAGGATTGCTTCGCCATGTGTGATCCAGGGACTCAGCTGCCTCAGCCCAAATGCCCATAGTTCTCTTTGGCCCTTTGGAAATTCAGCTGGAAATTTAGCCTTGCTGCAGTATCATTCAACTACCTTTAGAAAGAGAGAGATGTGTGTGGAGGCAGGCAGGAGAGTCACATCAATACAGAGTGGTCCCCAAGCTGGGTGAACCCACAGCTCCTGCGGAAACACCCAAACCTCAGAAGTGACAAGCAGGGCAGTTCTTATGAGGACTCTCTGGAGGGAGAACCTGAGATGCCAATGGAAGCATTTGACTTGGCAATGAGTCCTTTGCTCTTTTTCTGGTCACCTTCCCCCCCCCATCCCCTGTTTTACTTGGCTGGATTATTTTGTACATCCTCATGTCAAAACCTATAGAAGTGGAGCATGTTGGAAATGAGAAAGGTGTTTGGGGTGAAGATGCTGGATTGCACAAGACTCAGTGTACTGGTTAGCTTCAGCAGGCAACTTGGCATATATACAGGGTCTTCTGAAGGAGCCTTCCATTGAGAAACTGGCCAGATCATATTGGCTTCTGGCCATGTCTGTGAAGGATTATCTCGACTGATGATTGATGTAGAAGGGTCCAGCCCACCGTGTGAGGCACCATCCCTGGGCATCTCTAGGGCTCGCTCTGTATAAGAAAGCTAGTTGAGCATGAGTGAGCAAGTGAACAAGAGAGCTAGAAAACAGCATCCCTCCATGGTTCCTGCTTGACTTCCTGCCCCATTTTCCCTCAATGGTGGACTGTAATCTGGAAGTATGAGCTGAAATAAACCCTTTCCTCCATTACGTTGCTTTGGGGCACAGTGTTTATCACAGCAACGAAAATCAAACCATTCAGGGTCATGCTGGGGAAGATGGGGCCTATGGCCAGCCCTGCCATGAGCTGGGCAGCAGGGGTGCCTGGGAACGAAGAGGATGGGGACAAACCCTTAAATGGCCAGGGCTTGAATGCAGAATTGCTAAGAAGAAGAGAGGCTGGGCTGCCATGAGTGAATTCTCTGTCGGAAGAGGCACAGGCCTACTAGCTATGGTGGTTACAGGGACATTAGAGCAGTGTCTTTGCTCATATAAATCCACTACGAAGTGTTTTCCAAAGCAGGGTCCGTAGAATCCTCATGGGGAGGCTGCATGGTCAAATACAGTTCAGACATGACGTACCCCACGCCTTCCTCTTTGATACAATAGTTATGCACTATCTGTAGCTTTGTTTTATGACAAGGGTAAGCAACCTTCTACGTGTTCCCCAGGGAGATGAGCATATTTTCTCTTGGCCGTGATACAAAGAGGACTGGGAAGTCCTGGGTTGTGGAATGCTGCTTCTTACCCCAGCTGCTTCTCTAGACCCAGAAGGGGAAGGAAGTGCTGAAATCACAGTTCTTGGGAAAGAAGGCCACTGGGCTCTTGGTGCTGACCCCTTTCCACTGTGAGTGCAGAGAAGGCTGAACTGAGAAGGGGAGGGGCGTGTTTTACATTGTTAATGGCTTTCCAAGAATTCACTCCAAAAATTCAGCATCACAGTAGATGGGACATGAATTTAGTTGCAGGAAGCCAACTAGGTGATGGCCTGGGGCATTTTGTGGTCTTCTTAGTGACAGTTTCAGAAAGATATCTTCCAACGCTTGTTGCCTCCTGAAGTATCATCATCCACCCTTAGCCAGTCATGCCAGCTAATGCTCCTTTCTGTAGCAGCGACAGAGGGTGCTCTATGCTACAGACTGGATGATTTGGTGCACCCTTGAGAGGAATAGTGTCATCCGTGGTTCTGGAATCTCAGGTTTGTAAAGACCTGACGGTTGATCTGGTGTGTGTGTGTGTGTGTGTGTGTGTGTGTGTGTGTGTGTGCACGTGTGTTCACACTATGCTACCTCGCATTGCATGGGTGAATGGATGTGATGTAGCTTCTTTAAGATCACCAGATGACCTTGCTTCTATTGAGGTAAGAGGGTCTTTGTTCATTCCTGCCCTGAACCTTGGTGTACTGACCCTGCATGAATACACTACACTGAACCACCAGTGGACTCTTTAAGCTCCACATCTTGGACCACTGTTGATGTCCAAAATGATGCTCATGCTCTGATCTCAGTGCAGGAAACTCATGGCCGACCTCCCTGATGCCAGAGTGCAGCAACAAGGCTATGAAAAGAGTCAGGTCAACTGCAGACCAAGTGTCTGCGGCACCAGTTCCACTGAGGAAGAGGTCCCCAGGGCAGAACCACTACTGCTCCGTCCCACTGGTGCCATTGACCCAAGCCACCTTTGATCTGACACTGGTAGCTAGCATTCAGTCTCCAGCTCTTCCACTGAGAGAGGCTCTGCTTTTCCTCCTGTGGCTCCTGTATTTGCCTGGCATCCTCCTGGCTGGCTGGAAACCCCAAGAGCTCCTGCCACCCTCCCTACTGGGGAATGTGATGGGAATGTATGAGCCAAGAGCCTGCTTGTGTTTACTTCTCAGAGAACGGTGACTTTGACCACATGGCCACATCCAGGGCCAGACTCAGCTGAGACTGTTTATCTGGGAGAATTTATCAACTTAGATGCAAGTTTTTATGCTCCTGAATTAAGACAGGTGGCCCTGGAGCTGAAAGGGGCAAAGAGCTATGTCTGCTTAGGTTGGAAAGAGCAGGGGGTGGAATTTGTAAGACTTAGCTTCAAATGTCGCTTGGATACTTGCTGACTTCCTTAATGTTCTTCCTTTTCCTCTTCCCTCTCCTCCCCTCCCCTTCTGTCTTCTCTTTGCCTCCCTCCTTCCCTCCTTTCTCCCTCCCTCTCCTCCCACCTCTCTCTAGCATAGGCATGCGTTTTGAGGGGTGGGTATTTCCCCATATGTGGGCATATAGATGTCAAAGGTCAGTATTGCTCTCCACCTTACATTTGAGACAGGCTCTCTCACTGAACGGAAGCTCAGTGGTTCTGCTAGACTGGCTGCCAGCAAATCTCAGAGATCCTCCTGTCTTTAGCTCCCTAGTGCTGGGATCAGAGTGTGCCCCAACATGCTGGGTGTCCTCATGCCTGCATGACAGTTTACAGGGGAGTTATTACCCAGCCTTCCCTGCCTTTCTTAAATCTGAGACTGTTTGGGGGGAAAGCAGAGCTGCGTCTGCAGGCCTCGAGGTCACTACATGCTGATGTGACTATTGTCACGCACTGCCAGATTCAGTCAATAATTTTATATCCCAGAATGAAATCTCAGTTGATAATTTATTTAGTAAAAATGTGACTGGAAAAGTTACAAATAACAGATGACTGAGAGAGAGTGATAAACACTGCTGCCAATTCAAGGGTTGTCTTTCCTGGCATGTGTTAGAGTCAGTCTTGGTAAATTGGAAAGCTTTAATAACAGGGCAAAATTTCCATGTGGAAAGCATTAGATAAAAGGATTTTATACCCAGTGCACAGCTTTGGACAGATCCTATGATGTGTAAAAAGTGGATATTGTCTGTCAGAGAAAAGTTAAAATGTAAATAAGTTTTAAAATGCCTTAGTTCACCTTCCTTTACATAAAAATTCCAAGTTATTCTGTGTCTGTCTTTAAGTTGCTGTTGTATCTTCCTTACTGGATAAAAAGATCAATTATCAAAGTATTGGAAACTACTAGAAAACAGGGGGAATAACTAACCTCACCATTCAAAGACACCTTTCATTTCTCTTTTAGTGTGATTTTTAAAAAAAAAAAAAAACCTGGTTATAAATCAATTAGTATTTTTTTTAAATGGTGCAAGGGTATATCTCAGTCATAAATAACTTGCCCAGCATATGAAAAACCCTGGGTATGATCCCCAGCACTGCCAAAAAATATAAACTTTTATTACCAAACAAAACCATAAATATTTATGAATATTTGAAATATGTATATATTATAGAATGGCTATTGAGTTAATTAACATGCACGATCTCAATTTTAGTAATGATACCATAAAACTTTGCAGCAATTTTCTCTTTAAAGATTTCTTCTGGTTGTTTTCAATTATGTGTACATGTGTGGGTATGTGGCCATGAGTGCAGGTGCCCACGAAGGCTAAAGGCATCAGACTGATTTGGAGCTAGAGTTATGGGTGGTTGTGAGCCACCCAATGTGGTTTCTGGGAACCAAACTCAGATCCTCTGGAAGAGCAGTAGAAGGTCTCACTCTTAACTTCTGATTCCAGTCCCACTTGTAGCAATTTTCAAATATTTAATATACATTTATAACTTATATAACATATATGTTATATTGTGATTAGGCATATCATATAATGTTCAATATTCTTCCTATGTAGCTGAAATTTTGTATCCTCTGAGCAAAGATCCCACCTTCCTCACCCTCGGCCGCTGGCACACACCATCCTAGTCTCTGTTTTCATGAGATCACTCTTTTATTTTATTTTATTTGCCACAGGGTCTCTCCACATAGCCCTGGCTGTCCTGGGACTTACCATGTAGATCAGACTCACCTTGAACTCACAAGAGATTCACCCACCTCTGCCTCCCACATGCTGGAATTAAAGGCATATGCCGCCATGTCCAGTGAGATTATTCTTTTTAGATTTTGCTTATAAGTAAGGTCACATGCCTGTTTTATTTCACTTTACATACCATCCTTGGGCACTTACCTTGATTTCATAACTTGGTGATTATAACTAATGGATCAGTGAACATGGAGTACAGATCCTCATTGATACATTTGTTCCACATCTTTCATACTCATACCCACTTCATTTCAGATATTTTTCTTTCTTTCCTATTATTTCTTTTTTAACCTCCACATAGGTTTTCTACAACCTCAGTATTAATTTATAGCTAATTCTCACTAAGGATACAAGGGCAGTACTTAATCTTCATTATTAACTTGACTGAGTCTAAAATTCTCTAGGAGACACACTTGTGACTTTGTCTGTAAGGGAATGTCCAGAGCCAGAGGGTATTAACTGAGGAAGGAAGATTCTCTCCCTTCCCCTCCCCCGCCACTCCCTAACTGGAATAGCACCATCCCACGGGATGGAGGCCCAGCCTAAAGCAAAGGAGCAAGCCAGATGAGTCATAGCATTCCCAGTTCTCTGATTCCCAATCCATCCAGATGTGAGCAAGTGGACTTTCACTCCTGCTCTCCCTAACCACCACGACTTCTGCACCATGGTGGACTGTACCCCCAAACTATCAGCCAAAATAAACTTTCCCTCCCTTAACTTGCTTCCTGTTGGGTATTTGGTCATAATAATGAGAAAGTGACTAATAAACGTATCTTTCCCCTTCTTTCAAATTATAGACATTCTAGGAGGTACAAGGTAATACAATCATAGTGGCTTTAATTGGCATTTCTCTGATGACTAGTGATGAGGAGGATTTTTTTTTTTTTTTTGAGAATGAGAGAAGTGCCTCAGCTTTGACCAATCTCTTCCTCATTCCCTTGGGATGGAACTTCCATTCCTGTAGAAACAATTACTGGAATTTTGCTAAGGCCTGCCTTGAATCTTCAGGTCATCTCAGGTAGTGGGAACGTTTTAATGGTGTCCTTTCTTCTACTGTATGAACCTGGGATATCTCTTTTTGCCTGCACCATCTTTAATTTCTTTTATCAGTGCTGTAAGTAGTTTTCATAGTAGAGATCTTTTACCTCTTTGGTAAATTTATTCCTCAGAATTTTATTATTTCTTGTAGCTTTTGTAAATGGGGTTATTTTTTCAATTTATTTTCAGGTAAGTTGTTGGTGTATAGAGACACTACTGATTTATATAAAGTGACTTCAGACCCTCCAGCTTCACTGAATTTACTTATTAATTCAAATGGACTTTTTTTTTTTGGTGTCTCCAGGGCTTTGTATATCTGAATGTCATCGCAAACACAGACAATTTAACGATTTCCTTTCCAGTGACTTTTATTTCTTCTTTTGCCTGACTGATGTAGCTGTGACTTCAGTTCTATGCTGAATAGAAGTGGTGAAGGACATTGACCATTTCACCAATGAGTATTTGATGTTAGCTGTGGGTATGTTTTACACACACACACACACACACACACACACACACACACACACACACACGTTTGTATGTACTGTATTGTAGCATGCAAAATAGTAGGTTTCCTTAGATTATTTTCAAACATAGTTGTTTTGGCTGACTCTCCCCACTCCCACATAAATACATATGTAAAAATTAGAAGCTATGATCCCCATATACAAGAGAGAAACATGCCATGTTTGTCTTTCTGAGCCTATGTTAACTCACTGAATATTTTTTCTAGTTCCATCCATTTTTCTGCAAATTGCATAGTTTCATTTTTCTTTATGATTAAATAAAATTTCATTGTATCTATATGCAACATTTTCATTCTCCATCTGTTAATGGACATCTAGGCTGAGTCCATTTCTTTGCTATAGTATGTGACCTTTTTTGTGTTGGGGTATATTCTTTCTTTGCCTGACTTGTTGAAAATTTTCATCATGAGAAGATACTGATCTTGTCAAATTCCTTTCTGTACCTACTGAGATGACCACATGAGTTTTGCCTTTCACTGTTTTAATGTGCTACATCTTGTTTATGGATTTTGATATGTTAAACCATGCTTGCATCTCTGTGATAAATCATACCTGATCATGGTCAGTTTCTTCCTGGACATTTTGCATATTCAAGAGCATTCAAATTTGATTCTATGTACTTACAATTGGTTGGAAATTACTCCTAGTTGATACCATTGTGGCCAGAAACAAATTACTTGATATTATTTCAGTCTTCCAGAACAGTTAAACTTTTTACTTAGCTTATCAGTCCTACAGAATATGCTATGGGTAGTTGGCACATTCTGTATGTATTTAGCTGCTCTTAGATAGAATTTCCTATATATTTCAGTTTGGTCGCTTTGGTCTCAAATGAAGTTTAAGTCTGTTTCCTTATTGGCTTTCTGTGGTGGTGGGGGGGGGCAGTTCTTAATTTATAGAATGATTTGCTATTTTTATCTGGAAAAGCCCTTCATCAGCCAGTCCAGAGATTATGGGAAAGCTCATCATGTCTGGATCTACTAGGGCAAATCAATTAATTAGGTCCTTTGGAGATGATCTGAAGCCTAAGTCCATATGCGCTAAACTGCCCCTGGGTCTGCAGAGGCCAGTGTGGTGCTGAGATAGAGGCCTGGTGTGCTGGACATAGTTGAGACCCAAGTTCATGGAGGTGGATCCTCTAACCATGGAGATTGTCATGGAGCCTGAGTCTTCAGGGATAGACTTGGAGCTTGCATCCATAGGAGTCAACCAGTGGGGCCTGCCGGAGTGTCTGGGACTTGAATCTATGAAGTGGGCTTGGATGTGGGTATACTGCATCCACATCCATAAAGATTGGCTTGGCCCCTACAGCCTAAGGCCTTAAAGGGTGGCCTAGCAGTGGGACATTCTAGTGTGTGAGTTACTTCCTCACTGCTGTAGCAGAACACCTGACAGCACCTCCAGGGAGAAAGGCTTTATTTGGCTCACAGTTTCGAGAACACTGTCCATCATGGCAGGACTATCTTCTGACGGGAGTGACAGAGGTTTGGGGGTGGCTGGTATAGCACCAGAGCAGCCAGGAGACGAGTCTGACCTTTAACTCTTGAGATGTATTGCACCTGAAACAACACCACCAGCTGGGGACCAAGTATTCAAACACACACCTGTGGGAGACATTTCACATTCGAATCAGCACAACTTGGATGAGCTGAGGTACGGTGGACGTGGCAGTAGGCACCCCTTCCCAGTGTTTTCAAGTGTCACACTGTACTAGGGCAGGCCTGAAGCCTGGGGCTACGTGGGCTGAACCTCGGATCTGATGTGAAACTTGAGGGAGGGTCCCAAGGACTGGCCTGACAGTGGGCAAACCTGGAGGCTGAATTTACAGGTGATAGCTACTGGTCACCCAACGGTGGTACCGGGCCTGGTAACAAGACATTTCCCTGCCGCCTTCATTGCCTCCTCCTTTAGGATTTTCATGTTCCTACTAAGGCCTGATTGGACCTACTTTGTCCTGTGTAGCTATGGGGTCATATGCCAACACCATGTGGCTTTTATTAGTTATATAATATAACATGTGATAGGAATTTCCGAAAGTTTTTTGGCGAAAAGACTTTAAATACAGAAGGATTCTATAAAGATCTTAAAATATAATATGAAACTTATATGGTTCCACACATATTTTGAATGATATGGTTCCACACATATTTTGAATGTATGAAAAAACCACAGACTAATATTTGACTAGTACAAAGTTCTGCTCGGGAATTTGATTCATAGTATATGCAACCTCCACTCAGTCCCCCTGATCATAATGTTTTCCTAAATATACTTTTGATTCAGTCTTCCTCTTAACACCAGTTAGGGATTAAAGGCATGGCATTTTATGTTCCATTTTGGATTTAACCTATACATGTTGTGGTTTTACTTTTCTCATTATCTTTTTAGAAAATATGCACAGATGTTTATAAAAGTGATAGTCAAGGATGAGCCCTGCAAAAGGGAAAACTTTAATATAAAAACTTGAATTCTCATCATAGATGAATCATATGCACCAGGCTGCATAATACCTTGTTCAGTTTGAAAGATGAAGGAGAAAATAGCTCCATGTGTCTTACCATGTGAAAAAAAGCCCTTATCAACCTTCAGAATCATTCATGTGATATGCCGTTCATAAAATTAAAATACATATGTAACTATATTGGGGTGAGTAGGTGTGGATGTCCAGAGAGGTGTAGTAAGTTCTTTTCTTCCAACATGGCTCTCTCAGTGGAGGGGACCCAGACTGCAGAAGGAACTATTGGTCTCGGAGCTAACAACGCTGTGATTTCACTTGTAACGCTTACATCTTAATATACATGGTATGTTCACACCGGTGTCACTCATGTAAGTGGAAATGAGTGTCATTTTCAGAGTTGTGGTGTTTTGAGGTGTGCTGTCCCTTGGGTTACACTTCTGTTGTGTTCACCCACATGCCTTAGTGCCCCTGGGTTCCTTAAGCGCGTGCACAGGAAAGACTTGCTGCTCCTGCATTGTGCCACGCATGAGACAGCATTCAGCCCAGAGGGACAGGCACTGTGACGAAGTCCCCACCCAGCAGGGATAACAAACTTTGCAGTTGCCATTTTTTTTTGTTAGAAAAGCCATGCTCAAGTAAGAGGGGAGGCTTGACCAGAAATGGACAGCGACTGAATGCCTGGTCATGAGTGAGGTCTAGGTTTCCTAACCACAAGTCACAAGTTCTATCCAGCAGGTTAGGATGGGTCCAGAACAGTATGTCTTATCAAGTGATAAAGGATCATTTTGCTAAGCAAGCTGAGACATCGGGACATCAAATGCACACAGTTCAAAGCCAGCTGGAGAAGTAGGAGGATGTATTAATAGTTATTGAGAACTGGCGAAATGAATCGGTGCTTACGAGGGCATCCTGCTCTTGTGAAGGATCCAGGTTCAATTCCTAGCAGCACATTGGGCAGCTCACAACTACCTGTAACTCCAGCTCCAGGGTTTCTGACAATCTCTTCTAGATTCCTTAGACACTTACACACACACACACACACACACACACACACAAAATCTTTAAAAACAAACAAAACAAGCAAACAAAGTTACTGGCCTGGGGCAGGAAGCTCCCCAGACTTGGGGCTTTCTCTTCACAACCTTCTAATGCCAGAGATGGAATTTAATGAACATAAACTATGCCCCGGGCACTGTGAAAGGAGTTTGGGTAATATTTTTTTATTAAATTTTGACATCAAACCACACCACAGTTTGGGCTATGTTTCCTCCTTTGATGGGTTAGACAGACACAGCTCTGAGAGCTTCTGGCACTTACAGAGTAGGGTCCTGTGATGCGAGAGGGGACTTGAACTTGAACTCAGACCGTCTGTCATAGAAAGGCTGTGTCCTCATGCCTGTAAACTCCACAGCAGGCTGACTATCTGAGAATACTCAGGATAATAAATAAAAGTTCATTTCTAGACCAGGGACTGGGGGAGGGGCAGCCCTAGTGACCTCAGCACTCCCTGGCTCTCAGCAGTGCACACACACATTCTCCTTGGGAACCAACTCCCCTTCCAACTGCTCTCAAGAAAAACACTCGGAAACTACACATTGTGATCTTGGCTGGGGACGTAGTGGTTTTACTCTCCCAACATAAAAACTGAAAACCATCATTCCAGATGACTGACTTCTCATCTCTTTGTATAATCCCACTTGCAAGCAGTCTGGGTATTCAGTTTAAAATGAATTAAGGAAGCAATGTAAGTGTGGAAGGATGTCAGTCAGAGCTTTTAAAAACTCAGAGCTAATGAACATCAAATTCCACTGGGGCCTGACTGAGGGTGACCTTTTGACTCCAAAATGTGTATGTCCTCTGGGCTGGAGCTGCCTCTGTGTTGTGTTTCTGCCCCCAAGGTTGCCTGAGCATGACTGTAGGAAGGGTCCAGCCCCAGACTCCTCTGACCTTGAACCAGGAAGCCCTGCCCACAGCCAGGCTCCACTGACTGAGGGGAAAGTCCGAGTCTATCTTTTTGTTGTTACTATTGTTGGTTGTTTTTATCACGAGAAAGCATCCATAACAGAAAGTTTATCTTCTTAAGCTTATAGTGTTAAATACATCCATCCTGCTTGTATAACTGACCTCTGGCACTTTCTTCACCTTGCAAACCTTCACTGATTTTATGTGGTAAAATAAGCAGGCCAGAAAGTGGACTGTCTTAACCATGCTTAAGTGGACAGTTAAATGGCACTCAGGACACTGTGCTGTCTGTCACACAACCATAGTTGCCATCCACCTCCCAGGCCTTCGTTTTTACCCCGGGTATTGTCACACTGCTCTAACGACTCCTGGTGCCTGCTCAGCTTCTCCTTTCTTACAAACTGACTTTTTCCTCCAGACTTGCTTTCTTATAAAAGTGCTGGGCTGTCCAGGGGGGTTCAGTTTGGCCTCTGTCCATGGAGCAAGCATAGACTCCCAAACTGCCTCAGTTCCCCCAGCCTCCTTTGAGACTTGGGTGAGATCTTCCTCCCCAGCAGGATCATGAGCTACCCATTCATGCTGGCTAGCAAGCCTCTTCCTACCTTTGATTTCTTAGTGTCAGGACCCCATGCCAGGGTTAGAACTCCCTTTGTACCCTTCTTAGCAGCTGTGTGTCCTTGGGCAGCTGACTTCCTAAAGCCTATTCTGTTTGCCACAGAATGGAGTCACCAATAATCTTTAGTGTGATTGCAAGAACCAACTAATTTGTGGACTGCAGAGATGGCTCAGTTGGTAAGCATTTGTCTCACAAGCATGAGGAATATTGTTCTAACCCCCAGAACCCATGCAAAAAGCCAGACAAGTCAGGAGGCAAGACAGAGGGACCTCTGGAGTTCACAGGCCAGTTAGCAAAGTTCAAGGCCAATGAGAGACCCTGTTATGAACAGAAAGCAGAAGGCACCTGAGAACCCATACTGGACATTGTTCTGTGACCTCCACATTTACCCATACCCACATGTATACACACAAATGAACACACACACACACACACACACACACACACACACACACGCACATGCACATGCACACGCACGCACGCACACATATACATGTAGGCACACACTGGTTTGCAAAACCATTGCTCCGCATTCTGGAAGGTGTCCTGACCTGAGGCCCTCCCTGCCAGGTCCTTATCTTCTCAGTTCCTTTTCTCTCCAACGCCCTCTCCTACCCTTCCCCAGCCCCTGTAAGCATTGCCTTCGGTGGGAAACCGGAATGTTTAAGTTATCCCAGGATGTGGTACAAAGCTGGAGCCAGGCTCGCTGCTGTCTGAATCCTAATGAGCTTTGGTGTCTACCCTCTTCCCTGTGGCTGGATCTGGCAGAAAGTGCTGACTTTGCTGTCATGTCTCGTAGTTTGGAATGTGCAGAAGATGCTTTCCCCAAATGCCAATTTACAGGATGGAAAGCAGCCTGGGGCCTTCAGGACTTGGGAAAACAGTCTCTTGTTCAAAGATTTGCCAAGTAAGTCAGTTTACAAACTTACAACAACATCCTTTTCCTTCCCTCTCTACTTGTGTGTGATTTAAAAAAAAAAAAAAAAAAAAAAGACAACCCCTTGATGGATTTGAAGAATAAGTCCCTCATTTTCGAAAGTTGGTTAGGGAGGGAAGCAGGCCATCTGTATGCTCTTAAAGCCTCACAACACAGGAAAGCAGCTGGGTAGACAAAACCAAGCTGGGATAACCTTCCCCAGACTCCCCATGGGCTTACCGTCTGTAAGTTTAACATTCCGGAAGGGAAAAATGTCTCCATGATGCTCCCTGCTTGGGAACACATGCCGATACCCTCACATGATGTCATGTCTCTGTCAGATGTCCTCAAAGGGAACAGAAGATGTCTCCCACTTTGCTCTGTCATGTCTGTGTCATCACTTTGTCCCAAGCACCTAAGTTACAGCCAGACTGAACTGTATCACATTCCAGCACATGTCTGCCTCTTTATTCGGATGCTTCTCCCTAGCATGTCTTCCTCACTGCCATTAGCCAAGTGATCCCCTCTCTAAGGCCAGCACAATGCCACCTTCATATAGCCGTTCCTAGATCCCTTGATGACATGTGGCACACCACCTCTAGCCCCCCCTACCCCACTCCATGGTTCATAGACCCTCCTTTCTTGAATATATCCAGCAGGAGGAAAATGAAAACCATCTGTGTTCTATTTTGCTTTAGGCCGCATATGGGGTTCCCTTTGGGATATGCCCTGTGGCCATTGACATCTTGTTTTCACCTCCATGTACCACCAACAGTTCTGTGAAGGCAGCAACCGTGAGTGATGGCCATCATTAAGACCTTACTGCTATGTCTGAAGCTTTCTAGGCACTCAATGAACTTAGTTTGTGCTTTACAAGCCAACGATGCTATTCCAAGCATACAGTCTTTGGATGGACGACATCACCGCCCCTGCTCTATCCCCACAAAAGTTGACAAAGATACTTCAGTTCAGCAATCCTCCAACCTCTGCTCCATGCAGTGCATGCACTTGGCAGTAATTCCAGGAGGAAAAGAATTAATGAACCACCAGGGTGGGTGAACATTTATACACTCAGTTTTACACATTGAAAGACACGGTTTTGATGCTTAGAATCATCATGGCCTCTATTTATGCATTAAGCACTATTATCATTAACATAAGCTATATAAATAACCTTCTAGTTCTGAGATTTTAAAGTTTTGAATTTCCTGGAAAGTTGTAAAGAAGATAAAGAATGGGACATTTCACATTCCCAAGTCTGTCTTTACCCTGCCACATGGCATGGTTTAAGACCCACAGTGCATGGTGCTGGTATGGATGCCATTTGCTGCTTTTGAGGAGCAATGAACTTGCTATATTCTTCTGTTAGGTTCTGGGAAATGCTATGCCCCTGCATTGAAGGAAAAATCCTAGAAAGCTCTGACGTGAAAACTCACTGCCAGAACAGAATTTATAACTCTGTTGCTACAGCAACCAATCTGTCACATTTCACTTACCCTAAGAATATCAGAACCCTGGTGATTCTGAGAATAGCCAAAGTGGAGGAACCAGGTGCAGACTCCACGAGGGGCCTGGGTTTACACCGTTTGTCAGCTCCTGAGCCACTGCCTGTCTGCAGAGCTCTCCAAATCCCCAACTTCTCCTCCTGGGAGCACGGGCTTTCATACGATAGCACCCACACCACAGCTTCAGCTGGGCAAGAATATGTATTCAGTGCTCCAGAATATGCGGTCATTACAAATCTAAGAGCTATGGGGATGGTGAAAACTTTGAGAGACTAACATGAGAGCAGCTGGAATTTTTCAGTGATGACTTGTAGTGCTTCAGTGGTGAGCAGCCCTTGGGTCATAAAGGTGAAGTTAGTCTAAAGTTCTAGAAATACCTTTGTGCTGAGGAGAGGGACCACAGTTGCTATTCATGGGTAAACACAGCTTTGTAAGGCAGAGGGATTCTAAATGAAGCACAAGGTACCAGGAGAATCCAGGTGGGGACAGAAAGCCTGGGTATTTTAGAGAGGAATGTGAAGCAAAGAACCTTAAAAAATAAGATTCTAGCCAATAAGTCTCTGATTTTCTTGTATTTACCAGTTCTAGTCAAAAACACATAAGGGCTGGGGAGCTAGCTCAGCCGGTGAAATGCACGTCCTGCAAGCATGTGGGCCTGAGTTTGGACCCCCCCCCCCCCGAAAAGCTGGGCATGGCAGCGCAATTGCTGGTAATCCCAGCACTGGGGAGGCGGAGACAAGAGGATCTCCAGGGGCTCACTGAGCAGCCGGAGTAGCTGAAATGGGGAGCCGCTGGCCCCAGTGAAGGACCATGACTCAAAAAGTAAGGTTAATCACTGGCCTCTACATACATATGAACCCACATGCTTGCACAGATGTGTGACCACACAAAAATAAAAACAAAACATAATGAAGATCTGATTTTCCCCTTTTATAGACTAGTGGTCCATTATTAAGAGCAATTTCAAACTCAGAACCTCGGACTTCATTCAACCTTGTGGGAATTAGCATGATGAACAAAACAGTCACCACACCCAAACAATACCTATCCTGTGAAATGGGTACTGTATGATTTTTAGAAGCTACCACAACTGGCAAACTAAACTAGTGGGAACTCATGAAAGTTGAATCAATGGCTGTGGAGCCTGCATGGGACTAGACTAGGCCCTCTGCATGGCGAGACAACTGTGTAGCTTAATCTTTTTTTCGGGGGAGAGCCTGGCGGTAGAATCAGAATCCATCCCTGGTGCATGAGGGGATGTTTTGGAGCCCACTACCTATGATGGGACACCTTGTGCAGCCTTGAGGCAGGGGGAAGGGCTTGGACTTGCCTCTACTGGATGTGCCTCCCCATGGGAGGCCTTGCCTTCTTGTGGGGGGAGTGGAGGGTGGGTCGGGGGAGAGGCTGGGGGGGCGGGAAGAAGGAAGAGGGGAATCTTTGATTGATGTGTAAAATGAATGAAAAAAATTTCTTTAAAAGATTTTTAGAAGCAAAGAATCCACAAGACTCTATTGCTCATATCAGCGGATATGAGATTTTCTCAGTCCTGCTTTCTACTTTGACCAAGAAAATTAGTCTCTCGTTTGTTTGTTTGCTTAGTGTGTGTGCATGCACCCATGGTGCACAAGTGGAGATCAAAATACAGCTTCCAGAATTGGTTCTGTCTTTCTAACCACATGGGTCCCAGGGATATACTCAAATGGGCACCAAGTGCCCTTACCCATTGAGCCTTCTTGCAGGCCAAGGTAGACTCTTTACATAAAGCTTGCAAGTTAGTAAAATGAACTACTTATAGCCACCACTATGTATCTTCAAGAACTCTCAGCAGTTGCCTTTCTTGCTTTGTCTAACAACTGGCTTTTTATTTATTTATTTATTTATTTATTTATTTATTTATTTATTTATTTATGTATTTATTTATTTATTTATTTATTTTGCTATGGTATTTCCAAGGAAATCCCAGCTATCATCTGTAAATACTTTACTATGCATCTCTAGGTAATGCATTTTTAAGGCATAACCACCATACTGCTATCACATTCAAATTAATAATCACTCAATATTAGCTAATACCCAAACAGTTGTTCCACAGATGTTTTAATGCAGTTACCCTTTGGAATCCCTTGGTTCTGAACCAGTCCCCTATAGATGCCTAAGTCTGCAGATGTTCAAATCCCTTATGTAAAATGTTGGAGTATTTGCATATAACCTATGTACATTCTCATGTGTCCAGTCAGTCATCTACAATACATTACTTATGACACAATGGCACAGTGTAAGTGCTATGTAAATAGCGGTGTTGTTTAGGGAATCATAAACATAATCACAAGAGCCTGCCCATGTTCGGTCCAGACTGGGAATTATATTTCTGACCTGTGAGAGATGAATCTGCAGATGTGTAGCCCTGTCGTCATGGTGTGGGTCCTGCACATGGTTTATTGAAATCATGGCTGAAGCCATGCCATGGCTTGCACTCATACCTCAGCTCCCAAGTCTCCTTCTTCCCTTTTTAAAAATTCAACTGACTGCTTAGGAGAAACTGGGGCTTTCCTGCTACAAGATGACAAAAAAAGAGAGCCCATTTTTGACTCAGAACGGATCTCTCCACAAATGATTATAACCTGCACACAAGTAAAGAACAATAACTTGGAAGCTTTGGAGTGGATTCTCTAATACACACTCTTTGTTTCAAAAAATGCTCCAGAGGGATTCAAAATCACTTTGAAGGGATTGCATCTCATTTTCTAATGAATACATGGAACCTATTCGGGCCAACTTGAACCACACAGAACCCTTGGGGCCTGTTAGAATCATCTGGAGCAGAAACTTTTTTTTTTCAATTTCAAGTGAAATTCAATCTACATTTCAAAAGCACTAACAAGATATGTAGGTTTTATCCACCTCAGACTGCAGAGCCCAATCCACAAAATCTAACTACAAGGGAGAAGGGACTTCAGAGTCCCTCCCTAGGTCTCTGAGAGATGAACATTGCCAAGTCTTAAGCAACTCATCCAACTTTCTTCTAACCTGGAGGCATGTTAGGGCATGTGGGGAATGTTAAGGGATGCAGGTGTGTGCACGCAGGGCTTCGGTGTGTTGAGACACAGCCAAGTAGATGGCGTAGCAACACTGTCCAAACAGAAGTGAATGCAGACGTGCTGCACGTTTTGAGAAGGTACTTGCGACAGCTGTGGCTGGGGACTTGGAAGGCTAGTCAGATGGCAGCACATGGAACTCTTGATAAGAAACACAAACTCTGATCTCTCAGAGCTTAGAAAGCCAAAGCTGTGGAAAGGAAAAGTCCACACAGGCCCAGGCCCAGGAGAGATCACCATAGAGAGCGTGAAACAAGCGAAGCAAGCGTGAAGTGCTTTTTCTTAGGAGCTTTCTATTAAGTCCTTCCCAGCTCCTTCCTGAATTGTAGTTCTTTTTTTTTTTTTTTTTTAAAGATTTATTTATTTATTATGTATACAGCCTGTATGACAGCGGTCCAGAAGAGGGCACCAGATCTCATTACAGATGGTTGTGAGCCACCATGTGGTTGCTGGGAATTGAACTCAGGACCTCTGGAAGAGCAGTCAGTGCTCTTAACCTCTGAGCCATCTCTCCAGCCCGAATTGTAGTTCTTGATATCTTGAGGTGTACCTCAGAGTGTGGTCCTAGTTTGCTTTCTGTTGCTGTGAGAAACACCACACCTGAAAGCAGTTTGGGGTAGCAAGGTTTATTTGGCTTACAGGTTACAGTCCAGCATTGAAGGAAGTCAGGGCAGGAACCTGGAGACAGGAATTGAAGCCGCAACTGGCGAGGGATGCTGCTTACTGGCTTGTTCTCAGGCTCATGTTCAGTTGCCTTCTTAAAGAGGCCAGGCCCACCTTCCTAGGGATAGTACCATCCAAAGTAAGTTTGGCATCAATCAACTATGAAGAAAATGCCCCCCCCCCCAGACGTGTCCCGGCCAGTCTGATGTTCCTCTTTCCAGGTGTTCAAGTTGACAACCAAGATTAGATATCACATGAACTGAAGGAATGAGCACAAACCAGTTCATCACTAGTGAGCCATCCCATCCCTTGACAGAGGTGCATTCAGCGATTAAAACCATGATCTCAGGAACCTCCTTTCTATGACTTTCCGTAGAGATGACTATTTCAGCATCTAAGTTGTCACCTGTACCCAGGTACCAGCCTGACAGAGGCCTTGCAACAATAGGGTTTTGCAGAGGCCTCTGTTGAAGTAAGATGTGTAGTTCCCAGGTCTTCTGTTCTCATTATACCATCCCTCAGCAACTGTGAAGTCCCGGAGTAGGTCATTCTGCCAAGAGGATCTTGTGCCATGGAAGACACACAATCTTCCAGAACCCACAGTGATGGGACGAACAGATTTCCATCCCATGACCACCACTGTGAAAGGGGGACTCCCAGGGGAGTATAGCTCTGTCAGTCCCTGGAGGAGAAGAGCGAAGCCCATTGAGACCATCTGGCAGAAAGACAATTCTGAAGGACAACGGCAGATTTGGCTTTCTGCTGAATTTTACTTTCATCCCTGACATGTTAGCACCTGTGCTCTGACAGCCTGCCTCTGACTTTTCCTTAAGGTCAAAATGACCTTAAAGAGGCAAGGACTGCTGTCTCTGAGGAGCTGTGGGAATTCTGTAACACTCACGGTGAAGTCCAGGTCCTGGCATTGATGGATGACAACACTCTTTGGAGACACCAGCTAAGGCCCCTGGAGAACAGAGTCCATTCTGTCCCCTCTCTGCCATAGATTTTCTTTTACTCTCAGCCACATATTGATCCCCAGAGTGGCTCCCTAGAGCCAGTTTTATGC